>CM067358.1:844530-1017089 GCA_034190875.2 Urechis unicinctus | reverse complement strand
TCTTAATTTCCACTCGATGAATATTGCAAGAAAAGTTTTAACTCGCCTCTATCGCAACACTATGTGATCGTAATCAATTGTTCTTGACCATTGGTAAGGCACCAAATAACCATCCATAACAATAAGTTCTGGGTTGTATTAAACTTTGTGAAAACAACCATCGATCTTTATTCGCTATGAATAGCGAACTGGTGTAGCAATTGCCCTTTGCAAAATTAATTCTTTTCTCTGTATTTTGTTTGAGCATCTTCAGCTTCGGCCGTCGATTAGTTTTGACACCCTGCCACAATAATATTATGTATATATTGTCAGAAAAATTCTGATGAATATGATATATGAACCTTCGATATTATATGACGCATGCACTTAACACCCAAATAAATATATATACATATAATATATATATATATATTTATATATATATACATATATATATATGTATATATAGATATATATATAAAAATTTATATCAATATATTTATATATATATATATTATATATATATATATATATATATATATATATATATATATATATATATTCATATATATATATATATATATATATTCATAGATATACATATATATAAATATATATAAAATATATATATATACAGTAAAACATCCCTGCCCGACAACCTCCCTACACGCCTTCCTAACTCGATCGATTTTTTCCAGTCCCGATGGTCGGCCTATACTTAAGCATTGTGACAGAATTCTCTAACCCGATCACCTCCCTACTCTGTAAGTCGATCGATCATTTTGGTCCCAACGCCCCATTTGATATTCCCTAAGTCGATCAATTGTCGGCTGGCGGAATGATTCGAGCCACCGGTTGATTGCAATTAGCAGAACACACACACTAATGCCACAACGCCTGCGAACTGAATAGCACTCTTAAAATGTGTGAAACAGGTTAGCGGTTCGTTCGGTGTTGTTAGAGTAAGCACTAAAGCTTTGATAATCTTGATCACAAAACTCGATACCTTTAGAAAGATGGAATCGAACGATGCACCTGTGAACGGCGTGAGCTTTGATGATCTTGATCACAAAACTCCCTCTTGTTACAACACACTCGTAAGATACAAGTAGCGGCTATTTAAGGTGTGGATATTGGTCTTATGAATCATTATCTCACTGAGCGTCATGGCAGCAACACGGAAAAAGGCGAAGGAGCTACCATTCTCACGAAAAGTAGAACATATCGGCACGAAGGAACGCGAGGGCAAGAACAATCAACAGCTTGCTGATATCTTTGGCATCGGAAAACCAACAGTTCAAAACATACTGAAACGTAAAGCTCATTACATTATGGCATACGAGGCTAATGAAGAACCAAGTCGCAAGCGCATTCGGACCCGTGTTGATAGCGAAGAGTTTCGAATGTGCCATATGGACTTGGTTTCAGAAGGCCCGCTCCATCAACGTTCCCGTCAGCGGGCCTATCTTGCAAGAAAAAGCCCTTGAGCTCGCCGCTAAGATGAAAATTGAAGGTTTTAAAGCATCGAATGGCTGGTTTCAGAAATTCCGTTCTCGTAATAACATAACGCACCACGTTGTCAATGGCGAGAGTGGGGAAGTGCCCCAAAGCAGCGTTGACGATTGGACCAGCAAGCTGCCGAGCCTCATCCGTGGCTATTCGGCGTGTGACATCTTTAACATGTATGAGACTGGCTTGTTTTTCCGCGCGCTACTAGACCGGTGGCGAGCGCCGTCAGCGAATGCAAACCCTCCACGGTGACCAGATGCTTTGCGAGATGTGGTTTCAACATGAGCACAGCAAATGACCTGCAGGAGGACGACCAATCCCTCCATATCCCCCTTGCACAATTACTCAAGGACTAAAGAGCGAACATGACTGACCCCATCACGGATACTGAGGAGTATGTCGCTCTGGACGATGAGGCGCCGACCACGGAGGAACTGAAGGATGGCTGGAAGGATATTATTGTCTCTCAAATCACTGGCGTATCACAACCGGCTGAGAGCGACGACGACGACCGCGCGTCCTCCACCACTCCAGAAACGACACCCATGACCTTCAGTGAGTGCCTTCAGCGAGTAGGCGACGTGATGATGTTCTGTCTAGCAAAAGATCTACGGGACATGCTGCCATTTGTCGCCTCTCTTCAAGAACAACTAGAGAAGAATGCCGTCGCAGCTAAAGCAACCGCCAAGCAAGTTTCGATAAAGTATATTTGAATATCTGATTATCCAAATAAACAAAAACCTACATTGTATTGTGAAAACATCTCTTTTTCTGTTGTTTTTTTTCTCCACGAGTAAAATATCGGATGGATATTCTGTAACCCGACCACCTCCCTAAGTCGATCGGTTTTTTCCAGTCCCATCGTCGGTCGACTTAAAGAGGTTTCACTGTATATATATATATAATATATATATATATATATATATATATATATATATATATATATATATATATATATATATATATATATATATATATATATATATATATATATATATATATATATTATATATATATATATATATATATATATATATATATATATATATATATATATATATATATATATATATATATATGCTCGTCCTTGCAGACATATACACTTTTCGTAGTATCGTATTGATCTTTACCGAGTATTCGCAGCAAATTGACAACCTATCGGTCTTATTGTATCTGCTACTTTTTTTCGTGTGTCCAACAGACCGCTAGAAAATCAAGCGTAGAGTCTTTCAAGAGAAGATCATTTGTGATTGCAATTCATTGATTCATCAGCCCAGAAGACTTGCATGCACCATAATGCGCTTATCCATCAATTGTCATTACCGCTGACAGCATCTAGAATTCTACGGCCAACACACCGATCACTGAAAAATGATGAGCAAACATAGTCCATGCATATTTATGACGTCTCGTGTATTTTTTCCAGGATACACTTGCGTAATTTGAAAACGGGAGTCCAGACATTACTTAGCCTGAGATACCAAGAAAGCGGGTAATGTTGCAACATAAGCCCATGCAGTTAGTCCGGTTCATGCTCTACACGGGAATCAAAAGCAAAACGACCACATACCCTGTATGCCTGCACACAAAATAGATTACTGCACGCAATAGAGGACCTTATCGAGAATCACCACCCATTGTCTTACTCTCGCTTCTAGCGATTCTCATAATTCTCTCTTCATAAAGCACAATTACAGGCATATAGAGAGCCTCCTAAATTCTAGACGCACTATCCCAGTGGCAAGAGTAGTCAAACATAGCGCACACGCCTTCAGGGGTCACAGATGTTAGACGTCGACGCACCAATCGACTAAGGCAACAGCATTCCCCTTGCCTTTTAATTTAACTGTTTTGGCAGGACAGTGATCATTTCTTATTTTGTTCCGCTATATTTTCATTACCTTTCGGCTTAGGTGTCTAAAAGTGTCTACAGAGACACACATTTTTTATATACCAAAACCAATAAAAGATTCTCATAAATCGCAAATTCATGACACAAGGAATAATGTCCGCTGGCAATAACATTATTATATGCCAAGAGGATATACTCATATCGTCGCTCTACCAAACGTAATTGCCGGTCACCTGGTGCGTTGATTAATGATATAACCATTGAACGGGACCAAGACACAGAAAACGAAAGATTAAAAAAAGTGAATTGTGCCCGGGATCATCCAGATGAGTATGCAGAAGCAGTCGTGTCTTCCTGGGGTTATTGGTGATTGGCCTTAATTGCTTTGTGTTGACCATATAGCGGTTACACGATGCTTAATACCTGAATAAGAGTTCAATATTAGTGACTATATAGACCAGATTTTCTTGACATGGCTTAGCAAATGGAGCAAAAACTATTGAGCGAACAGCTCTAAAAAATTCTAGCTCATTCATCGTTCCAATTGATGCCGCGAGGTGCGTTGTTGATTAAATCTTGGTGTTCTGACAAAATTTCCTTAGGGTTGCAGGACCGAATCGGTTTCACCGAAGCACTGCATTGTAATAAATCGGAGTTCTATGCAATGAATGCACGAGCTATCGCAAGCTAGCCGTACCCGTGACGCAATATTGATGATGCAGCGGAGCAGCATTAGGGATATTGTCTTGTACCTCATGTTTCCACAGGACCAGGGGAATTGATGGTGTAGAATGTGAGGTAAATATAAATGATAATGATGACGAATAAAATAATGATGATAATGATGAAGATGATGGCAGTCATGATGATGATCATGGTGAAGATAGTCATGATGCTGATGAAGATGGTGATGATGATGATGATGATGGTGGCGGTGATTATGATGGCGGTGACGATGATGGTGATTGTCATAATGTTGATCTTGATGATGATGATGATGATGATGATGATGATGATGATGATGATGATGATAGTCATGATACTGATGAAGATGATTCTCATTATGCTGCTGCTGCTGAGGATGATGATGTTGATGATGTTGATGATGATGATGATTTATATTATGATCATGATAGTCATGAGGCCGGTGTACATGGTGGTGCCTTTTCCTGTCCATTGCCTTTTATTGATATAACAAGACAGTAGCTTGACCATAGAAACAGTGAATCTTAACGCGCAAAAAAATATATATACTGCGTGTTATTGATTGGAATGATTCGATCGTCGTGAGTAATTACTTCGTTAAAGAACCATCAGAATGACAGAAGATAACACTAATCATCATACCCTTGAATCATTCAAATCTAACTCAGAGGTAATCAGACCTTCTGTATGTTGCGCTGTTAAATGACAAGATATGCCTTCAAGGATTCGTGTCCGCTGGTCATAATATGCTGAAGTTTATCTGACTTAAATGTCAGCCCGCTTGAGGCAACCATGAAGACATGGTGATAACTAATACATCCATGGATTTTGATCATCATATAGAAGCAAAGGGATACGGCAAAATAAGAATACAGGAAAAGGTGTTAGTTCTTATATATATAGAGAAAGAATATATATATATAGATATATATTATATATATATATATATAATAGAGAGATATATTTATTATATATATAAAAAAGATATATCTATATACATACATATATATATATATATTTAAATATATATATTTATTTATACATATTTACATATATATATATACATATATATATATTTATATATATATATGTATATATATATATGTTTATATATATATATATAAATACATATATATTTATATCTTATTTATCTAGTATATATATATTTAAATATATATTAATATATACGTATTTACAAATATATATATATATATACATATATATATATATATATAGATTTTTATATATATATATATATATATATACATATATATATTTACATATATATATGGGTGTGTGTGTGTGTTTATTCGTATATGCTTAAATATGTGTTAATATACTATTATAATAATATGTTTTTTCGCTAGATTAATGATGTATGCAGCTGATCGGTATTTCTTAAAACACCCATGCAAACGATTAGATGATGGATTATGTGATTGCAATTGCGTCAACAAAGTTCTACGTTTATTTGTCATTTGCCGTAATACATATGGGCAACTTAACTTCTGCAGTAAAATTGTTCTGAATCATCGACACAACTGGGCTTTATGGATGAGATGATAAAGAACTGCTGTATAGATGTATTTGCTGATATTATGCTTGCTGCAGGTTGCAATACGCTATGTAGCTTTAATTCAGTTCCGTTGTTCTGTTCGTTGTTTAAAACATTTACAATAGTCTAATCAACATACCAGCAATCCGAAAAACTAACGTTCCCCAGGATGCCCTAAGCCATCAATTTTCATTATCATTGACAGCCTGCATGATCCCACATTGCGCCCATAGTTCACTGAATATACAGGTTTCTCATTAATCAATGACATAATAAGATACAAACATAGTCCATTTAGATCTATGACGTCTTTGCCAAATGTTCAGGTTCTACAATCCCACTATTTTAGTTACTGCGAAGTATAAAAGTCCACATAGAAAACATCGGAAAATGTTGAAATAGCGGGTGCACAAGCGAACGTTTGATAATATATATATAATGTCAGCCGTCTATAATGTCTATCAGCTTGCTGGATGACAAAGATTAATTCATCGTCCTGATTTATTACTTTGAAAAAAACATAGTACAGTAACTAAAATTCATTCTAGAGCCAGATTTGTATCATTACACTTGACTCATTGGATAGACGTAATGGTTTAGTAATTGACTCCAAATTACATAAAAATCGTGGATCCATTTGCGATAACTGGCGTCCCAACAATACTTAGCATCGGGCATATTTAGAGAAGATAATGCTGAAAACAAGTCGTGTATGCATATCTGTTGCAAAAAGCACTGACAACTCAATGGTAATCCAACGTTAGGAGATCTTGCATATATATATGCTATCGCAAACATTAGGAAATTGGAAGTATGCCTGTATTCCGTTCAATCATCACTATGATATGGCATTGTATTGGAACAACTTTTTTGATTATCCCACATGAATGAGACCGCTTTCATACATTAGGCCGAGTGCGATGACTGCTGATAGCCGTCGGACCGTATGGAGTCCCTATTTTTAATATTTATTGTAGAAACGGAACGACACATACATAGTCCACGCAACAGGATGTTTTACATTCATCGACCTTCATTGCCTTCTTCTGTTGCATTCTGAGTTATTGAATTGTGAACACAAAGCAAGTGGAAAAGTGCTTGTAGTGAAATGCATTACGGTCAACACAAAGCAGTAAAACGTTTTTGGCATGAAAAAAATGTATACAAATGAAAGTAGTTGCGATGGAACTCGGTTGCATTGCGGTGAAGGCAATCGCCGTTCCGATCATTACATAATACGGATTTGAAAAAAGTCACACGAAAGTATAATTTCGGCTATCGAAGAAGATCTAATTTCCATCAATACGGCAATAGGAATTATGACATCTCGGCTATCAAAGGAGGTTGAATTTTGATCATATAATCTGCTACATTGAATTGAAATGCGATTCACTATACGGCAGATATGGCTATCAATCAGCTGTTTGTTCCCATTGGACCATTGAAATGGGTATGTTCCTTTACTGGAATTTGACGAGAAGCAAGAAATAGACAGGGCAGGCAATCTAATGAGTGGCAAATAGTTCTTTTTGACTCCGGATGCAAGGAATGCACAATACTGATATTTAATGGTTATATGGGCTAATGTACCGGCAAGATTATTGCACGATTTTGTCCCAATAAATGTCACCAAAGTGGTACTGATGTCAGTGGTAAAATGCCGTTGCAGATAGACCCGATGTCGCAGTGTGCGTGATGTCGCTCGTTGCCTAGTTCACGAGCTGTGTGTCACTTATGTTTCTTATGGCCGAGTTACGCTCCTCCATCGTCCATAACAATGTTAATAAATCTAACAAATATAACGATGCTAGGAAAACGCAGAAATAATACGATGGGTGAGTGGTCAGCTAAATCATCATGCTCATACAATCTCTATACTGAGCGCATGACTTCCCAGAAATCTGCTTCCCGGAAACTATCACAATAAAGCACACCGCCAGCAGTGCATCTTATTGTTGGCTCTCCAACTCGCTACCCCATGATGAGAACCTACCGCCAGTGCGAACAATTGTGGATATTTATTGCAGATGTAATGTACCCATATGACGCGTATGACCTCGAGCATAATACAGCATTGAGGTTCTCAGAGGCAATGCTGCTGTTGCTGTAGTGCGGCGGTTCTATCATTAGATGAAGGCTTCTCCTTAAGCCTCTAAATAACCATGTAAATATGTAAAATTATCCCAAAAATATTCATGGTCGCCGAGATATTGCTTAATAGATATGAGTAAAATGCATTCGAAGAAGTGTGCCAAAGCTATGTGGCAAACTGTTATAAGCCTAATGATATCATACTATCTAAACCGGGCGGGGACAAATTAGTAGAATGCTATGATTTGCATGTTTATGTAAAAATTGTACATTGAGGCTGTTCATAGAAAAAAAATATAGCTTTTAAGCATATAGAGGCTTTAAACTTCCAGACACATTATACCGGCGACAAACTAAATGGGTCAGAGAAAGATTAAAATACCAATTTGCTCAGGCTATGAAATCATTGTTGACTTTGTATATAAATGCTATGGGTGGACAATGAATATGCACACTAGATTTTCTGACACAACCAAGATGAACAATTCTTTCAACATTTCGTTGACGGAACAAAGATTTCGAGCCCAAATCATTGACATTTTTGAAAATTCTTCATATTTTATTTTTGGAGAACCAAAATTAAAAAAACATTTGATACACGAAAGATTAACATTTGATACACGACAGATTTTACAGTCTGGTATATCTACTTAACCAGTTGTGTTGACTTCGTTCTTATTGATGTTTTAACATAATATCAGCGATTATTTATCTCTGTTGGTGCATTAAAACATCCACAGTTCCTTCTGAACTAGCATATAGAAAGCAAGAAACGAACGAATGAAGAAACTACGCAGGGCCGGTCAAGTTCCAAAAATATCACAGCTGGTCAGGCCAGTAAGCAGCCTGAGTCACTAGCCCGAATCTAAAATGCACCAAATGTTGATAAAGTTTGTTACATGACCTAAAAATGTCAAAGAATAAGATACAGATTGTATAAAGAAATAACCACAGAGCTACCAACCTGCTGGTAAGTTGCAAAAGGAGTAATTTTCGATATACTGATTGCCGATCTACTACACGGTCATCAGTGAACCTCATAATTGGCCTCAATCCAGTTGAACTTTTTTTTCCGGTGAGCTACAAACTGCCGTGTTCGCGATCACTCCGACTTTCTTTATTCTGTTTGTCTGTTTACTTTGCAGTTCGCTCAAGCACTGGACAAGCTTATCCCTCAGTCTAATCGAGACTCCCTCTTGACTAATGTCGGATGCTTCCATAGCTTCTTCATTTAATTCGATCACTTAATGGGAATGGAACTAAGCGGCATATACGCCGCTTGTATATTGAGCTCAGTTCATGTTTTAGACAAGCGCTAGGTGGATAGTTAACGAAGACGAGTTAGCCGAGTACAAAGCGACGAAGTTCCCCAGTTTAACGGTGACACAGAGTTAATCCGCATCGCAAGGCTTCAATGAGGTGCTTCTCATTACGCTTTTGTTTGTTACGGATCAGATAACAACAGCTCTGTCTCTTACACCTAGCTTATAGTGTCATTCGATCTGGAGTACTAAATTTGTAACATCAATATTTATCATTTGGCGGCAATTAAGAATGACTTGCTGGTTAATACTAAAGGCAAATAGCGCTAACAATGTGCGAATAGCGTGATCCAGAGTTCTCTGTCGTGTGCTGAATAACGATTGGCTGTACGCTACAAATTGTATCAATTATTCATGAAGACGCCACGATGCCGCTTGCTGCAGCCAACCTCAGATCGGCGGCAGCATAAAAAAGCCCACGTGGCGGAATATTGCACCAGCCCGATCGAGTACGCTAATAAGGAAATCAATTTGCCTGAAAGGCTGGATTACTGGCAATCGGTTATGTAACTTGGCGAGCCCTGCGACGCATTCGTTTTTCGTGCTTTATTTCCGCTTTAGTGGTCTGTAAGTGTCTCAAACGGGGCAAGTTGCTTAACAGCGGTCGAAAATAATCAATACAACATTACGATGCTCGAGAACATCGATAGGACTCGACTTTACCGATAATGCTTCCAAAAGTAGTTGAGAGTAGAAATGTTTCTAGACGACCCAGACAGAGGTCTGTGTCACCCACCTGCTTGGCACACACTCATCTCTGATCTATGTGGACGCTAAATGGCTCCCTACAATTCTTGCACTGGCGAGAACCGCTTTGAGGTGGATGTTCCTGTTAACCATATTCCCCACATCTTCCACCAGTGGGAATCTTCCCAACTCAGATTCTATACTTTCGACGTTGCTGAGGTTCTCTAACAAGAGGCATGACCTTAAATACATATCCGCTCTTCTTGTCTATATCCACCACAAGTGGCTAACCCGCTGCTCTTTCTTTTGCGTTCGTTCACGCTCTATGTGGGCGAGAGCCGCAGCCACGTCCGTAAATAATGAAGCTCCTTTGCTCTTCTGTCTTCCAGTTTGATTAATCCGGCTCTTCAGGTTTCTTGTGGTCGTCAGAGAGATATCCCACACATATTTGAACTTATTGTTTTCCACCCCAGTGGGGACTACCGTTCAAGTTCACTTCACTCACTAATCCCGTCTCTATCAATATAACGTACACACTTATCTCTACTTCATTAACTTTGGAGATATGCACCAATGGAAATGTCTGGAGAATAGTACGAAATAGTTGCTAATGAGGGCTTTGAGCTATATGCAATGGTAGCCACCCGCAATCGAAAACGGTATATGAGAACGCAAACGCAAGCAATGGCTGACTCTGCATTTGCATTCCAATTAAACAGCAACACCGCCCACTACTCTAGAGTTGGTTGGTTGGACATCAGCTGAATCGTCGCCAATCGCAAATAGCTGAAGTCTAGATATCAGATCAATAGATTCCCTTTTTAAAATTTGTCAGGTGCATTAACAGTGCTACCTCTTATCCAATGCCACCAGGACCGTCTGTCTGTCTATCACACCAGAGAGGAAATGGAATGTGGAAACGGAAATGGATGGCTGGTTTGCATAATGCTGTTAAGGTAACTTGAACGACGTGTACCCCACGATACGATTCATCATCTAATGACATTGGCGGTTGAATCCCTCTTCTTTGATTAAGCCAATAGTTTGAGCATGCAACCTCTACATGGATCAATGCCAATAAGTGATACAAAATTAGTCCATGAAAATCAATTAGTCCTCATGTCAACTATGCAGTGCAGAAAATCCTACCCTTCCATCATTGCAAACTGCAAACACCTACACACAAAGAACATCCGACCGACAAAATATGGGCGATCATGGGATGCGATGATTAATGATATATCCATGGCCCTCACCAAGACACAGAAGATTGGGGATTGGGCAAAATGAGCTGCATTCGGGCTAATGGAAATGCGGATGGAAAAATAGTCGTTCTGTCCCGAGATAATGGCACTTGTCGTGATGCCAATATTTACTTTCGATCGAGGATGTTTAAATGGTTCGATAATTGATAACTGATTGAATGTTTAACATTAATCACTATAAAATACATTATTACTTGCACCGTTTCCGGAAATAGCAAAATGAGGGATGGGCCACTTATTTATCATTATTGAGGCTGCAGCAGTGATATGCTTTAATTGACCACTTCGTAAAAGGATCATGACTGATGAACGTCAGGCAAAACTTATTCAGGATGGCGGGGGTAGGTGCTGGTACACCAGTTTTGACTGAAACATGAGAGACAGTCGCTGTGTTTAGCGTCATAGTGATGTTGTTGTTGACTATAGCTGGGGAGTGTGAGGATTATGTCATCTAGCTCATATTTCGACAGGACCAAAGAAGTTCTTGTTGTCAGTGTCGATAATGGTGATGACGATGATGATGAGGACGACGACGTTGACGATGATGATGGTGATGGTAGTGGTGGCGGCGACGTTGGTGGTGGTGGTGGTATTGGTAGTGGCAGTGGTGGTGGTGGTGGTGGCAGGGTTGGTTGTGGTAGTGGTGATGGTGGTGATGGTGATGGTGACAGGGTTGGTTGTGGTTGTGGTGGTGGTGGTGATGGTGGAGTAGATGGCAGTGATGATTGTGGTGGTGGTGATGGTGGTGCATGTGGTGATGGTGGTGGTTGTGGTGGTGGTTGTGGTGATAGTAGTGGTGGTATAGGTGGCAGTGTTGGACGTTGTTTGGGTGTGGTGGTGGCTATGATGGTGTTAAGTATGGCAATACCACGAATCTGAGTAATGAGTTACCAATATATCACCTAGCGTTTTTGTATTATTGTCGCCGGAGGTGCAAACAAGCCTGTCTAGCCCAGCAATTGAATGAATGATAATAACTGTGTCAATTTTTCCGACAGAAGTGTCAATTGAAGATTGCATATAGCTAAATATCGTTCAGGAAGGCTCGAAATTAACCCAGATTTGGTTGCAGTTGTCATCGATCAAAGTCATTGTCAACGTGCATGCAAGTTAAAGTCTTTGATGGAAGTTGGTGAAACTTATATATATATATATCTTCTCTAATTTAATATTCTGCCGCGAAATACAATAACCTAAGCATCAAGTAGGTACTTTGATATTCCAGTACTGTCGCACTTTGGTTTCTCGATCAACGATAAACACAACCTTTCGTTGTATCCGTACAGTACTATCTCAAATGACAAAACAGCAATGACAAGACTGACTATGTAACGCATTAATCTGCATACGGTGTGAGCAACGAATTATGCCATGGCCATAAAACCACCTACAGGACTAGAGGCGTCTGTCATAACCATAACCATTGCATCTTTGGGTCCATTTAATATTCCTTTAATCTTTGATGTTGTTGTAGAGAGGGGGTTATTACTTGTGAAGACTTCGCATGCATTATTGGCGGCCATATATGTTAGACTGCAAGTAGTTTATCGCGATATATCTGTCATCTAATTCATTATAGTAGATAGCATTTGCAACTGGAGATCAAATGGATGGCATATACTTCATTTACATGCATAGTCATTTTATGGTGATTTATCAGCTGATAGAATGCATTTAAAGATGCGCAGTAACGTAAAAACATCAAATGATGTATAATTCTTAACCAATATGATGGCTACCGTAATATGCATGTCACATAATGTTTATATGGTCAATCATTACAATGAATTGATTATGTGAATCACGAAATGCAGATTTTCTATGGAAGACCTTCGTGTTATCAACTTGCGTATGTGACTTATTTTCCTTCTTACAAAGTTATACACATATTATTAACCTAAGTCTGCGACGGCAATTATAATTTCTCTCCATACAACCGAATGCTTCAGAATACATGCTTCAGAATACACAATCAATTCAGGAATATGCAATCTATGGCAAAATGATTGGGCGAGCAGTAATCGTCTCGCTCATGCGCGGAATGTATCTGTTGGATAGTAAGATATTTCCTGTACATATTGAAAGTCGATCAGAATGTCAAGCAACAAGAAGATAGAGTTAGTGATGTAAACATCGTAAATGCACGAGCTGATGCTACTATCTCTGATTAAAACCGACTTAACATGCTCTGATGAATTGCCCGGCAACTTTGATGACATTGAATGATCAACGCTCTTGATATCTGAGCTAAGATCTAATGAATAACTTGGGAGCGTGCCTGTTGTGACCATTGTTATTTTTATTTCTAAAAGCCCAGCTAAACCAAAGGACTAATTCACTCAGTCGAATAAATCTGTATAAGCACACATTAAAGCACGCTGCTGTGTGACGACTGGTAGGCTTCTCTCAGTCGCTGCTGAAGCTCTAGTATTATGGCCTTGTTTATGAGTATTCATGGAGACGCTTGAGGTTTGCTTCATGTTGTTATATTGAGGTCGGCCTTGAACGGCTAAACAAACGCGGATGACCTCTGAGCCCGTGGCTCAGCATAAAAGACATTGCCATATATGGAATGAGTTTCATAGAAGTATTACATAGAGGTATGTCCAACCAGGCGCGTTGTCTTATCATGACGGCTTTAAGGAAAAGCAGATCAATAAGGAGTTGGGATACAACAGTACACAACAAAACAAGAACAAGCAATGCGCATGTGCTAAATGTGCATGTGACCCTTTTAATGTGTAATTCGCTTCACTATTATATACGAATGACCGGAGTGTATATTGGTGATGGTCTATATCTGAATAATATTGCATTTTGCAAGGTGTTTGACTAGCTCTCTAGAAGGAAATTGCAGGATATTTCAAGTCGTGGCAATAACATCTCCCACATTACATAATTGAAACATGACATAACGAAAGGGTTAGGTGATTTGGGTTGGATCAATCTGTAATCATAGCATATGATCCTAATGACTCTGTTTGGTTTAGTGTGTATTGGGTTAGTCTTAATTGAGATTAGAGAGAATAGTAGAGTTTATCGTACTACTTCCCTTGGTTGCCTCAACACCTGTATTTGAATTTGGTAACAACGACAGTACGGCCACAGTTTTCTATCCCTCAAAAATAACTACACACCCAATAGACATTAGCAAATTAGAAGTGGTAAGTTATGCAGCCGCATGTGATAGTGAAGACAAAAACATATTGTACTTCTTGATATCCGACCGTCGAACTAATTACCATTGATAATAATGGCTAATACATTGCTGTCGATCTCCCGCATAATTTGCATGTGACCTCGAGACTTTGCGAGGAGGGGAGAAAATACATCGTGCGGATTGAGGCGATTTCTAATGCATTACAGCCCGTGAGGCCACTCTTATTGATGCCGTGACCCTACACATATTTCGGGGAACCAATTTATAGTTATCACTTGCGAATGTATTACGCCCGGAATGGAGAAGGGTTGGGAGCTTTGGGAGTTGATGGATATCGCTGATATACGTCAGGTTTTTTCAGATGTATTGACGACGACACTGCTGTTGACAACAATCCTGTCAACATTATATCCGACTTTATGATCAAAAACCAGCTTTACTAGTTGTCACTGTGATAGAGCGGTACTTATGTGTCATACAGAAATCCGCATGTTTGAAATGTGTTTGTGACATATTTGCGCTAGATGTTATAAAAAAGCATTTCATAATGGACGTTAAATGCGCAAAGATGATCAGGATGAAAAGTTTGTTACTGAGTACAGATTGACGATGTATCAGTTGATTATCTATTCTCAAGCACGAGGATACTCTTCTAAATAACAGAAGACTGTATGCTGGAGAAGAGCGATTAAAGTAGAAAATAAACATCCGATTGTGGCGCTTGTCTTTTCATCAGAGCCGTATCCATTATACCGCGCATCACATGCAACTCACAGCAGAGCAGCGGGTACGGCGATTGTACGTCCCCTATTTTTTTAGCCGCCGCTGCTCCCTTCGGAACCAAAGGGGGAATGCGTGTAACGGCAACCCACCGCAACCGAATATGGATTAAACCAGCGTGTCGCATGGCTACAAAACAGGCGATTCAAAGTAACTCTGTGATAGCAGCGTTAATGAAAGGGAGCAAGTATTCAACCATTCATCAAGTGTTACTTTTGGTGGACCGTCAAAGACCATGAGCAGTCGTGAACCTGCTTGAACAAGACCAATTCAAGCAATTTGTAGCTTCTAAGATGGATGTTCAGGGCGACAACAATTTTGAAACCTGCGTTAAACAAACTGCTCATCAATACCGAACAAGTGCCAGGTAAAGGCCTCCTTTCGGGGGTTATCTCGATAAAGCGCCCCTCTGTTTAAAAGATACAATCTCTCTCACGCCATAACGGTAAAACTATGAATATGGCAGAGTGCATGAATGAATATATCCCTACAAAAAACATCGCATGTCGTCCTGAAGCAGGTGCTTGGGAAGGTATTTATAACCGCACAGTTTAGGGACTCTGCAGATGCTGAGTCAAATCTCTACTTACTTACGCATTATGATTATCCACAAATTGAAGTCTCATTGGTGAATCTCGGCCAATAGTGGTTTATTAATCTGCATTCAGATGGGACCTTTGAAGTCTTTTCGTGCGCTGTTCCATTGTGACTTTATGATTAGGGTGTGGTAATGGTACGCTTGGCCTCGCATACCACCAGCGTCGTTGATTGTACATTGCAATTGACCTTGCACGCAGCTGTATATCCCTAGAAACTTAAATTGTATGGTAAATATGTTCTTTATTAGCGAATACACGCGGCCAGGAAAAACTAAAGCTTCAGAAGCGACTGAGAGAAGCCTATCAGTCGTAACACAATAGTGTGCTTTGATGTGTGCTCATAGAGCATCATTTGACAAATTGACTTAGCTCTTTGGTATTGGCTTGTCTTTTGAAATAGAAATATCAATGTTAAGTCTCTTTTAATCAGATATAGTAGCATCAGCTCGGGCGCATTAATAAGCACTCCACAGATAAAGTTTGATTTAATATATGTGCTTTTACAATGTTTACTTCCACTAACTCTACCTTGTTGTTATTCTGACATTTACGCCGACTTTAAGCATGCACTAGAATTATCTTACAACCCAACAGGTACATTCAACGCATGAATAGGACGATTACTGCTCGTCCAACCAATCAGCCTTTATATGGAGACATATTAAAATCGCTGCCGCAGACTTAGATTAATATAATTCATTGCATTAATTGAATATATAAGCATTTTGTGATGTGCATAAAAGGAAGCCGCCATCATATGTTATATGTTGACGCAAGTGCGCATCTTTATATGCACTCTATCAGCTTATAAATCACCATAACATGCCTATACATGTAAATGGCGTATTTTTCCATTCATGGATTATGTTGCGAGCGCTACCAATGATACCGAAATAGGCGATAGTTATATCGCGATAAACTACTTGCAGGCTAACATTATGCAAGTCTTTATAAGTAATAACTACCTCTTCAACACTACATGAAATAGTACAGACATATAACATTGGCCCAATGATGCAATATTTAATGTTACGATAGACGCCTCCAGTCCCAAAAGTGGTTTAATGGGTCCGGCATAATTCGTTACACACACAGGATGCAGGTTAATGCATTACAAAGTCAACAGTCGTGTCATTGTTGTTATGTCATTTGTTATACAACTGTCTTTGCACTGTACAGATACAACGATAACATGTGATTATAGTTGATTGAGTAACCCAGTTCCGACAGTGCTAGGAACCTAGCTGATGCTAAGGTTATGGTATTTTGTGAACTGTCTCGTGGTGGAGCTTTAAATAACCTCCACCATGACCCCCATGCTGATGTTTGTGCAAGTCACGACCGTTCTAAACGCACAAGTAACCCCGAGAGACAAGGCAAGTGGTTTCCTGACATTCCAAACTCATCCATTACGAACTGTGCAGAAGCGTCTCTTAGCTAATGGCGCCAGAGGATAGCATTGCATTACATGATACCTTTATATTGTTGTTTGAAGATGAAAAATATATCGGTGTTTTATCTGCTATATTAGGTTATGTGACTGGACAATCTGTTGTATGGTAAAAATTGCTTTGATGGGCAAAGGATTCGGGATGAGGAACGTAATTGGTTGGCAAATCAAATCATTTAGATATTAAAGCTGTTTATTAGCCGTTTTCACTTAAGATATTGTTGACATATTTGGTGCATGCTCTGCATCAATAACACACTTGCCAATGAAATAAGTGAATGACTGATATCATCATGATAAACATATCATAAAAAAGTCAATAACTCCTCGCGGAATCTTTCCAGCCCCTCAATAGAACTAAGGCGAATTAGATCGCCTTCGGGGCGCATTTGCTAATGAACCAATCGCTTAGCGATATGATGACCTTAAAGTAAGATTTCTTAGTCTGCTAACTTCTCGCCAGTTCTACACATCCTGAGTTATACCAATTTGCTCGTTAAAATAGCTTTGCATTCTCTATAACAATCTACTCATATGTTAGAGAGTATATATATATATATATATATATATATATATATATATATATATATATATATATATATATATATATATATATATATATATATATATATATATATCTATATATATATATATATATATATTATATGTATATATATATATATATTATATATATATATATATATAAACCCTCTTATGTGTGGTAGGTAAACGCGGGGTTTGGTCGATTACAATTATCTACACGTTGGATGTTACGGTCTTGAGTAAAATGCATTTTTAAAATGAGATTTACTATTGTAACATTGTAACTATATCCAAAAATAGTTCGGCTGTTTATTGTCCCTTACCAAAGACATGCGTTTAATTTAGTCCTTCCTGTTATACAGTTTATTAATATATAGACTTCTAGCTCTTCTTAAGTTACAATTCAGATACGTGGCATGGACTTTTCATCGAAAAAACCGCACACATGAGCTGTGATAATGCAATGTGTCATTTCAAAATGAGTTTTTTGCGTGTAATACAGGGAGTAATATGAAATTTTGTAAACACAAGTGTTCTTTGCAAGATAATTCAATGTATATTTATTGGTGGTCAGAGAGTACTGCTAACAAAAGAGGATTTGCATGATTAAACAAGTAAAATGCATCGTATTCTAATTATCCCACACAATATGGGCATCAGTCATGGAAAAGCTGCATTCATCTAAAAGCATCTATTGGCAACTCTTTATTACCATGACAACAATGAGTTCAGTAATTGAGGATAATACTTAACGCAAACAATTTGAGCATGATCTCGGACTGGAATTAAACGTGCAAACTGGTTGCTTCTCCGTGACATTTGTGCTCGCACATGCGGAATTTGCTATTTGCAAAGACATGAGAGCAATTTGTGGTTTGCCCCATCAATTACGACTGCTCTTTACAACCTCGTGTTCTTACAGAGGCCCTTTTCTTCTGAGTTCAAATTACGATCATCAATGCAAGCCAAGCACGCACACAAAGGTGGTCAAGGCGATTTTACCTTCTACACCTGCCAAAACTATTTCTTCTACATATGGAATGATTTAATCAATACCATTCACTCAGAAACTACTGGGTATTGAAACCACCAGCAGCATTGGAAGATAATTCAGGACGAAATATGCACAGTGACTGTTGTGGTCTAACGTCTTTAGTTGGGTCAAATAGCGCCGAATCAAGGTTGGTGCAATATCTTAGTTCAATACAAAAGGTACGCAAAATTACTATGATTATGACACAACGACAGCATCTAGTTTCCACCGATACAGTGGCCAGTGCAACTCCCGTTTGTGATTTGCGAATGGACAGTTAAGCTTGCACTGATGAAATAGTGGGACTTTAAAAACTTAGAACACATAGCACTGATAGTAAGATGTTAGAATATAAATTTGCTGATATTTACGGCTGTTGTGATATTTCCACAACTCTCTGTGACTTTTATGACTACAATGAGCAGCATTTCAAAGCATCGCAAGTATTTTAAAATATATGTATATAGATAAATATATATATATATAGGTTTATATATATATATATATAGATATATATATATATATAGATATATATATATATATATATATAGATATATATTTTTATATATGAATATATGTGTATATATATAAATATTTACTATATATATCTCTAGAGTGATATATCTATATAGATCTCTCTATCTCTCTATCTCTATCTCCTATACAGAGTCTCTCTATATATCTATAGGATCTAGATATAGATAGATATATCTCTATCTACATATATATACATCTATATATATATATCTATATATATATCTCTCTATCTCTATATATATATCTATATATATATATATATCATATATCTATATATATATATATATATAATCATCATCCTCATTATCATCATCATCATCATAATCCACTACATCATTTATCATAACCCCCCACTTCCGACCCTTCTGGGTACAGTGGGGACATCCATCCCGTCTCCGCTCCTAAACCTCATCACTAAGTTGCCAACAAATATTAAGTATGTCATGCATGTGCTGGCTTGAGTCCCCTCGCACATTGTCCGAATATATGTTGATTAATCTGAATGGCGTGTTTTAGTTCTTTAATGTCACGTGACGTTTGCCATCGTCATCCGATACCGATGTCCGTCTGACGCAATTATGTCCCCGTTGTTTTTTGTGTGTGTAATGAGCAACAGTCCCAATCGAAAAGACAAAGTCTTATTTTATTTATAACAGATTCAAATGTGCTTTAAACGTTCGGGATTATTTTATATATAGATCAAAATGACAATTTCATTTGCTGTGTTTTTGTCTTTTTTGCTTAACGCGTACGAAAATAATATTTGTCAGCAGCAGAGGCGTGATGCAATAGACCACAAGGACTGGTTATTGCTTTTCCATCATGTATTGTTTGTCCCGATCGAATTAACACTGTTACATTACTGCACCCTATACACCAAACCAAATAATTTTGCTGGGGTCTTCAAGTCCTTTTGCACTGCATGTTGATATTTTCTACATAGCCGATCCTTAATTTTACCATGTGACATTTTTTATTAAAAACCGCGAAACTATAAGTGTCCGATATGGCAAGGAACAAGTTGAGAGAAAATCCGGGGACCAACGGCCGAGTGAGTGCTCGCTGCCCGGGCTTGCTGCAGATTGCACACTGTGACCCTGCTCAGCTGATAGAAGAAATAAGGCAAAGTGTAGGTACGATTTGGTGTGATTTATCAGATTGATTCAGGGTTTGATAATGTTTTTTTTGTAGTGCTTATTTGTCAAACAAAAAGGAATTGATAGTTCTGCGCATGTGTATTATGGCAATATTTTTAAATAGATTATCCACCCCCAAACTCTAGGTTAAGCTTTACCCTACAAGACGTCTACAAAGCTAGGTTAATCTGTCACCCGCTATTAAATGTCTGGTAAACTGGACTATAGAGAGGACTTGGTAAACTAAAGCTTGCTTACAATGAATGCACGGTAAGCTACAATAAGCTGTTTTCGAGCCTTAATGATTGACATTGCTAGTTTTATGGATGTAGTTAGGTAAGTGGAAAAGGCAATATAGGATAGCCCCCTCAGCATGTTGAGTAAGTATAAAACTCAACTGTATTGATGTACATGCTCAAAAAAAGCTATACCTCTGGTATGTTTTCACAAATTTTGAATAAATTTCCTATCAATACACCATTAAAGGCCAACATATAATAATGAACTGCTATCAGATAACAACAATATGCCGCTAATCTTTGATTATTTAGAAAAAGACATAAACAATTTTGGTTCTACACTCTTTTTATTTATAGGGCATATATTTTGATGATGCAAAATTAAAGTGAAATACAAAACAACAACAATTTATTTCCAGATGTTGTAATATTGCAGCAACAGATACAGGCATTATTACAGTGTAAGTGCCAGGGGTTTTGGAGAACTGGTCCTGTGTTAAAAATTCTGTTTTAAGGTTTTCCACAAATGATCCTAGCAGTAGCTGCAATAACAAGCTCATTTTGTCCTGTAACATTCACAAATATCTAATTTATTTCAAAACATTGAAGTAAAATTAAACCAAAAGAAACTGAAAACTTTCCTCTTAACTAAATATAAAGGGATATAGGTCAGCTGTATATTAAACAGCATAATGTGTGCTATAGATTACAATATCAAGATACCCCTGTCTTATTGTTCATCAATAAAATACTGCAACAGTTTTAACACAGCATGTCTGTGTTATTAAGACTGTAAGCACTTGACACAATCCAAATGAGATCTAAAATTTACATGTATTCACAATGCCTTTTGATCCAGCCATACAGTCATTGAATGGATGATCACTAAAGATGCTTCAAAGGATGTCCTACTTTCCAAGGCTGGAAAATTAACCAATAGCTTCAATATATACAAATCCATGTAGACTGTAAAAGATGATTTGTGTTTGTTGATTAACCAGTAGCCATGTACCCTTATGATTTTTTCCTTGTGGCAGGTGGGAAGTCCTGTCTCCTCCTGGTACACTTATACTTATTTACCTTGTACCTATTTCTGTCTCCACCCTGAAGCTTTAAAATCGGATCAAATATTGACATAATATGAAGTAATAATGGATATGTTGGCATGACAGGTGGGAAGGAAATGCCAATGAATGGATATAACATCCAAGCACAGATAATCTGGTCAGTAATTGATAGTCATGCATGAAAGGGCAAACAATTTCATGGTGAATGACCAGATATTAAGACAATGGTAATGAGGAAAGTTCTCAAAGTAAATAATTACAGCAATCCCCTACAAACTCTCCATCACACACCGATGCATGACTGGAATTGCTTCATATAAACCAGAATGTATGACACTATTTCAATGCTCTGGCTGTATTGTAGATCCTATTCAAATGGAACAAAGTACTAATATACCACACTCAACTGTTTCAAAATAGCCATAAACCACATTTCAATGGACTGGAGTAGCCATTGATCATATTTCAATGGACTAGAAAAGTAAGTAGGGTTTAATGGCACACCAACATATTTCAATGGACTGGAGAAACCATACACCATATAGAAATCAACTTAAGTAGCCGTACACCATATTTCAATATAATGTTGTAGCCATACACCATATTTCAATGGTCTGGAGTAGTCAGGGTTCATAATTAGATGGACTTGAGTAGCCGTACATCATATTTCAAATGAATGAAGGAGCTGCACACCAAATGTTATTGGACTGGACCAGCCATGCACCATATTGCAATGGACTGGAGCAACCATACACCATATTTTGATGAACTTGAGTAGCAGTACACCATATATCAATACACTGGAATATCCATACACCATATTTTAATGGACTGGAGTAGCCATACACCATATTTTAATGGACAGGAGTAGCCTTACACCATATTTTAATGGACTGGACTAGCCATGTATGGATGGAGTGGCTATACACCATATTTCAATGAACAAGAAAAGCCATACACCATATTTAAATGAACTGGAGAAGCCATACCCCATGATTCAATAGATTGGAGTAGCCATGCACCATATATCGATTAACTGGAGTAACCTTAACCATATTTCATTGGATTGGAGTGGCAATACACCATTTTTCTATAGACTTTAGTAGCTGTACACCAAACGTCAATGCGCTGGAGTAGCCGCGCACCATATTTCAATGGTCTGGAGTAGTCATGGTGTACAGCTACTCAATTCCATCTAATTATGAACCCTGTTTCAATGGAATGGAGGAGCTGTACACCATATGTCAATGGACCGGACTGGTCATGGAATGGACTAGCCATACATCATATATGAATAGCCTGGAGTAGTCAGGGTTCACATTTTAATGAACTGGAGCAGCCGTACATAATATTATAACGGACTGGAGTAACCATACACCATATTTCATTGGACTGTAGTAGCTGTACACTATATTTCAATGAACGAAAGTAACTGTACATCATATGTAAATGGACTGGAGCAACTATACACCATATTTCAATGGACTTCTGTTTACGTACATATATTTCAACGTTATTGATAAGCCATTCACCACATTTCGATTGACTTAAGTAGCTGTGCACCATATTTCAATGGACTGGAGTTGCTGTATGCTATGTTTGAATGTCCCCCATATATAAATGGACTGGAGCAGCAATGCGCCACATTTTAATGAACTGGGGTAGCCTTACACTATATTTTAATGGAAGTAACTGTACATCTTATCTAAATGGACTAGAGTGGCTGTAAAGCCTAAATCAACAGACTGGAATATTTGTTGTTCATTTTTAAATAGACTGGAGTAGCTGTATACCATATTTGAAAGGACTGAAATGAATAATCACCATCAGAGGGCTTCATGTATAATATGAGGCTGCTAACTTTCTTTATAAGAAAACATGGATTTTAAAGGTTTTTTTCGCTATGGTTTACATTGACAATAATGGTTTGATCAGATTTGTATCTAAAAAGACCATCTAGGTTTATTATGGTTTGCAAGGAGCCATCAATGTAGGCAGGGTCCATGTATAATGTGAGGAGAGTAGGAAATGTACTATGCACTATTTGTTGTAGCAACTCCAGTGTCTTAAGTCATAAAGGGCGACATTTTATATCAACAACAGAGAGGTCCATGTGTAATTTTGAGCAGCTGATTTGCTTGCTTTTTAGAAAATAGTACAGAGATTTTATACAACTAATTCAGGGGTTAAAGGTCATTAAGGGCTGATTACAGATGTCTGGTTACCATCAACATCAGATGGGTCCATATATATTATGGAAAAGCCTGCTTGCTTTATTAACAAGCATGCCAAAAAAAGTATTCTCTGTTGGATTAACTTAGTCATGTGCTATTTTTCTCAAATAGCACAGGAGTCAAAAGTCATAATGGGCATTTTGTTTAGATGGCGGGGAAACATCAACATCATAGGGGTTCATATGTTATAAGGCGAAGCCAAACGCTTCGCCTTAAATCTAAACCACTTGAAATTGCGGGCGTAAGTCGAACCACCTTCGCCATAAACCCGTTTGTGTAAATAAATATAAGTTAAACATAAATAAATATTATATATATATATATATATATATATATATATATATATATATATATATATATATATATATATATTTATATATATACAATACATATATATATATCATCATATATATATATATATATATATATATATATTTATATATGTTTAATTCATAGCAGGCTCCTTAACCGTTTTGAAAATGCATATGCGTATGTTTGCGTGTTGGCGATATTATATGTCGTATTGGAACGTTTACATAACCGTACAGTTGTCAGCCATTTGGCACATGCATGACACTAATTAAGTAGATTGTTTATTTTTTATCTGTTCTTAAGTAAATGACAAAAAAGCACATTCTTTGTTGCATGCCAACTTACATAGCTCGGATATCATTTGGTGTCTCTTTAAAAAATCGAAGCATGATGTATATGCACATCTATATTTGACACGTATATGTGTCCATATAACCTGTCTGGGGGTTTTCAGTGGACATCATATCACCAAAACGGCAGTTCCATCATATGATATTGGCGAACAAAAACCAGTTAGAAGCATGCAGACTAAGCGAAAATTCTCGCAAGTCATCTTGATAGATCAATTAATGCTTCGCAGTCAACCAGCTAAATGAGCCGCCATTTATACACATAACCTGTTTGAATTACCATATGGTCTTCGGCTATATTTATATCACCCTTAATCTTCATTTTCACCGAATAATATGATGCATATAGTGTGTGACAAGCTCACTTGCTGTTCAGCAATAAAACGGCTAGGCAATGTTGATTTGTGACGAAATTGGTGAAGATAAATACACGCACTCATCGTAATGGATCACGTTGTAATTTTAGGAAGCGATTTGACTCATCTCTTGCGAGCACTTTGTAACCTAGTACACGCCCAGTAATCTTCTTTTGCAATTGAATACAATTCCGGGTATCTATGTGTGTCGTAGCTAATGGCTACCTTGTATGGAAGATAATGTTACATCGACATATAGTCACTGATGCTATATTCTTTCTTGAGACCATACCGGCAATACCAGAATATATATGTATCTTTATATATAACCAATTATATATATATACATATATATATATATATATATATATATATATATATATCTATATATATATATATATATATATATATATATATATATATATGTATATATATATATATGATATATACATATATATATATATATATATATATATATAAATATATGATATATACAACAGAAGATATATAAATTTTAACGGTGCTTCCATACAGTGTTATCCAATTTGATTTTTTGCGTCAAATAGCACGAATATATCTAATGCCTAGTTGCGACTATATCAGGTACGCGGTATAGTCAAATTAGGTGTTGTCACCATAGCTAAACGAATAATGATTATATGCGAATCTTCTGAAACGAGTATGTTAACGAAACTTTTCATTCACATACCTTAAAACACGGCGTATTCGGAGCGACAGCATACAGGCAAAGAAAATGTTTTACGGAATAGAGTATATAAGTAATTGCTGATGTGTCCAGGTACGAACTTCAGATAACTCTTACCTTCTCTGATTTATGTTCTATTATTCAAAACACCGGCTTGGGCTGAACTTATCGAACAAAGTATCGAACAATGCGTTGTGAACCCACGTAACACATTACCATGCTTGATAGTAACATTGAACAATATAACTTATACCTTACATGTTTTCTTTGTCTAGGGTTTTTGTGAACGTTGGCCGGGTTTAAATGATAATATATGACTGTTTTTATATGAGAGACATGTTTAAAGCAACCATCTAGATGGCATTTTACTACGGAGATAATAGGGTGCCATTTTATTACAGATATAATAGGGTGCCATTTTATTACAGAGATAATAGGGTGCCATTTTATTACAGAGGTAATAGGGTGCCATTTTATTACAGCGATAATATGGTGCCATTTTGTTACCGGTCTTCGGAAAGGATAATTTTTACTGTTCAAGCTGCAGTTATTCTAAACAGTTGTTCACGTAAAGAATCTGCATTGCTTACACCCGGCACACTCTTTAACTACACCGTAATGGCATCATATGCTAATTGCTCTCCTTCATCGTTCGCACATAAGGGTTATTAATACAGAAAATGGCCTTGCAGAGCTGTTGTCAATATGTTTCAAGTAAAGTCAGAAATTATTCGATCACTCGGATAAAGAATACAAGCGCACTGGATATTATCAATAATGAAGCGAGGAAGGATCTCTTTGCTCTCAGCATTGTTAATCATCGCCTTTAGTTGTTGATGTCGAATGGTTTTCGTCAACAAGTTCGGCATGTAAGCCATCTCTGTAACACCTTTTTCTCAAATGCAATTCAAATCAAATGTGTCCATTTCCACAACACTTTAGATGAAATGAATGACTTATAAAATATATATATACGGGACTTTAATGCAAATACATCCTTTATGTCAACTCTACTTCCTTTCAATTCGATTTGACACAATTTAGCCCCCAGCTGCCCTATAAAGAAAATATGCGACGGTCAATACACTACGTTCAGAAAGCGTATGTCTCAGAGCAGTATTGACGTCAGACAACACGTAAAAACTCGCAATCTGCGTTTATTTGATTTGGCGAGCGGAAATAGTTATACGTATTTGCAAAATGGGATAAGCAGATAGAGTTAGGATATGACATTTATAGTTAAGGTTGATGGTTACCGTGAATGAAAATCTCTGAAGCAAAGGATAAGAGGCGGGATGCAATTGGCCACAAAGGCGGCGTACTGCTGTTCCATCATGTAGTATATGTCCCGATCGAATAATCATTGTTGAATTAATGCGCACCACAAATCACACCTTATTAATTTGCGGAGGTTTTCATCCGATCCTGTTACACCCAATGTGAAGATTCTCGACATTGTCAAACCATGATTTTACCGTGTGAAATTGTGTACCATGTCACTGCCTATTTCCGGTATGTTCAACTATAAATTTCTATAAAGAATCATATAATGAAATCGTAGATACGAATGACCTACGCTTTATTGGTCCATAAATATACTACACGAATCAATATAAAGAAACATGACCGTTTCCCCAGGTAAAGGAATCCTACGTGTGCTCTGCAGTTCTAATTCTACGGCAGCATGACAACTCAATTATCAGTGTCTATTGAGCATATGTGTTCTAGAGCGTGATGCATTGGTGGGCAAATGATCAACAACAGATGACTCTGGACAATATTGACAGAAACAGGTGTATCAACAATAAGTGAGCTAGGTGCATTGTGCGTCACAGGTAACAGGCCTTAATCCAATGCGCACATAAAATCGGTTTTCAGAGTGCTTTGTTGCATGCTATTATAATAAGCCGGCCCACGAGCAAACGTATGATTATTCTCGCAATACCACAATATTATCCCACAGCCACCAAAATCTCGCTACGTCCGACATACAAGGCAATCTACAGCAGGCGTGAGGTCATCAAATTTGGGTCAAACATTATTAATACACATGACAACAATTATATGCGTTTGAAACGTTATAGTTCTTGTTATCGATAATGCTTAAAATTACCGAAGGTAAATACCATTAAAATCGGGGAAATATACTCAAATGATGATGCGTAAGATTGAATTTCGTGGTACTAATGTTATGTTATACGAGACAAAATCGTCAAGTAGCCAAGAAGCAATTGCAATATTTATGTGACAATACATATGATCAATGTTTCAATTTTGCAGACAGTGTCCATGTCATTTGAGCTGCCTTATCATAGATAGGTAGCCTCTTGATAATGCTGCAACAATACAGCCTGTGATCTCTCATGGCGTGGCTTACCATGAAAGCAATAATAACAAAGCTATGTGCGTAGGTTTACTGCACGAAACTTCCTTTGCCGTCAATTGGCAAAAAAGGAACGGTTATGATGCCAGTGAACGGGTATCACGACAGTCGTGAATGATTATTGGTGCATATCGATCTGGATGGACAATCAGCAATACTAGATGTAACGTTATGACTGATACTCGATGACTGCTTTCCCTGGAATTATACAGGCGCTTTCGTATCATGGAAGATAATGGGTACAAAGGCTATGGCTATTTATTATCGCATAATTATTGGATCATGATTCCAGCGTTCCAAAGAGTAGGTTGCAGTAGGTATTGTTGAACGAAAGCTATTACAACAAACTTACCATAATCCGGCACTGAATACGCTCTTCTGTTTCGCGTTTTTCCTGGTACTTTTAATTGGTGTGGTGTGTGTTTGGCGGTAACGGGAGGCATTTGACAGTCACATTAGAACTGGAATATTCTCTCGGACGGTGTGCCCCGATAATTTCACAAACATGTTCTTTTAATGAAATATTTGGCATGCAAGTGCCCCTGTATTTGTATATCTGGGATAGGATTCAATATATCAGGTAGGCTAGTTAAAACCATGCAGGCAATAACCCGTTTTTGTTTTCTGCTCATGCCCAGCACTTTTCTGTCTATTTAAACAAGTTTTATTACAATCAATATGAACTTGTCGCTCTCTCAAATATAAATGATAATATCTGATGTCGCGTGAAATGTCGCCAATCTCAACGCCATGCTGACATCGCACCTGCACAATCGATCAGGACAGTGTCCCACGCGTGATAGTACCATTTAATGGATAACTAGTCAAAGAATAACTTTGATGCACCGCGTACAAACATCCATTATAACTAATATGTGCTTAACACAGCTTGGGCTACTATAGCTATGATTTTGTCAGAGTCAGTGATGCCAAACCATGCAGGTGTAATTTGTGTTCACAAATGCACCTATCAAAGGCAATGGCTGCACCACCGCGTTAACCTCATTACACCATAACCGAACACACGCTAATGCATCGAAGCTGCAGAAGTTTTATTACAGACTTCATACTTGCCAACGCAATCTTTTGCAAAATTGCGGATCGTCAAAAGGGAAGATGATAATGGAACCTTTTGAATGCTTTGCTCAGCGCATGTCGACGATACAGTTGTGATATACAGTAATCACGTGTTTGCCATCTGCGTTACATCGATAACGTTTCTGTTTGGAGGGCATATTCAAGTACGCGCAATTGCAAAGCAAGTTTTCAAATAAATGCTGCATAATGTAATTGATGGACAGTCAACCTGCCCTGAATTCATCGAACATGCTGCCAATGCAGGTGGCCGTGTGTTTTCTAAAGTGTTATTCATCTTATGTAAACGCTTAGGTGTGCGTTTGTGTGTTTAGCACCATTTGCACGCAAAAATAGGCATTTCCGGTTAAAAGGAATACCATATAATTGTTGCCTTATATGTCAACATTGGGATCATACCTGTAGTAACGCTAAAATATGCGTACGCAAATAAAAGAGTACTTTGTAATGTAATTTGGTGGGTCTCAGAATACGCCATAGCAGAATTTCATGCAGCTGCGCTGAGGTCGAGAAGCACAAAAGCAACCGCATGTCGCTGGTCAACAGCACAAGCAATGTTATTGTTTACTCGGAGAAGTGCAGTCTCGTGTCTATGGGCAGGTTTGTAAGCCGATTGATACTTGTCGTTAAGTCGACTGGTTATTGATATAGCTGAGCCGCCTTTCTTAAAATGGCAGGTTAATCTTTTGTATTAGAGGGAATCCGTCTATAAACTGCGTTTATCTAGCAAGTCACATTAACCACTCACAACCTAATTTCATTGCTCACAGTACGCCAATGTGTAATACAATGTCGGTTTTCTATATTGAAATGTTTGCGGCGTCAAACACGATAAAGAATCATTAGAAAGATGACAACTGGAATGTTTGTTGCTTAGAAAATACAAATTCAGCGTCAATTCTTTTTGAGTCATTGATAATATTATTTTGTTTGCAATGTAGAATTATTAAACGTAGCAATCTATAAAATAAAGTCATGCAAGATGATCCGTTATATGTTTTCTATGTGGTTTAGATGATATAACGATATCTTGGATGATACATAATGTGTTCCTACTTTTTTCAAATCGCTCGCATTGTTAACATGTATATCACACAGGAGTTAAACATTGGCTATTAAGGCGTCAATTTCTTATTATTACATATGTATTGATCTAGCAACCGTGCGTTCTAGAGAGTTGGTTACAAGAGGTAGAGCTAAGCGAATCCCATGAAAGCAACCTTAGTATAATACTAGTAGGGGGTCTGAGATTCCGATAGGTCGCGTGCACGGGTGGTGTTGCCTGGCCACTGCGTCAATGATAATAATGATGATTAACGCAATCTTATCGAATTTAAGAACAATGGGGTGCAAACAAGTAACACAGCTGTTTTCCCATTTCGTCGCAGCAATAAGGTTACCATAGCAGGGTAAATTCATCTACGGGCTATCACAAAGCAATTTAAGTTTCTAAATGATTCCGCTAATGTGATTGATGGACAGTCAGAATGCCATTAATTCGTCGAATGTACTGCAAGTGCCGGCTTTGTGAGTTGTTCAGCATAATTCATCTAATACGAACGCATATGTGTGACTTTGTGTGCAATAGTTGGCATTTCTGGCCGCAACGGAATAACATAGTATAATTGTTGCCTTACTTGTCAACATTGGTAGATAATACATAGCCAATTGGCTGATAAAAACATTTATAAAATAATAATATTTTCCATAAATGTTAAGCTTTCATGCATAAACAGCTCAGCTTAATCAACACCTTCTACCATAGTTAATTGTGTAACCGGTCAATGTGCTGCTGTTATATTCGTTACAAACTTGAAATATTTCTCATTTTCTGATGAAAACAAATAATTTTGAATGCACTTATGTTGCTCCTACATGCTCTTATTCGTCATATTTACATCTTTGTCTCCGCAGCTCGTTCTTGTCCCTTCGTTTAAAACGAAGGGAAAGGAAGTATTATCGATTCATTAGCTTTTAGACTTCCTGACGGGATTTCTACTCGTTAAACCATTACCTAATGAACGCTTTAGAACGACAACAGTTGCATTTAAGGATGTTATATTCGACAATACAACCCGTTGTCGACCATTAATAAATCGCGGATCAAACGGATAATATTAAGGGAACATTTGGATTAATTTGCTCCGCGCACGTCGATGATACAGCTGCGCTACGTAAATTTCTGTATAACTGAGAGCCAGCTGCAGGTTGCAAACAGGTATCACAGGTTTTATCCTACTGCGTCACAGCGATAAAATTACTTTGGGAGGGCAAATTGATCCACGGAAAAATATAAAGCAATTGTAGTTCGAAATAAATGCCGCTCCTGCGATGGATGGACAGTCAGACTGCCATTAAGATGTGCTTAAAGTGCATAGGAAATACGCTAATACAAAACTTATTTTTCATACAATTTAAGTTTCCAGGCATATATAGCTGTGCTTCGGCGTTTGTGATATGCGGTACCAAGAGGACCATTACCAGTGCAGCATCCTAATACCACAATGCATGCATGAACTTTATAAACCCATGCCTGGATGTCTGGACGACACAGGTTGGGGGCGAGGGCTATTGAAGTTGAAGGATGTCACTGATATACGTAATGTGTTTTACGGTTATTCAAGGCTACACTACTGATTGCAACAACCATGGCAATAATCATAGCAGCCCATGAAATCAAAACACCACTTTATTTGTCCCTTTATTATGAGATTCATGGCAAGTGGTACAGAAATCAGCATGTTGGAATTATATTCGCGAAGTAAATTGGTTGGATATGTCAAAAGCATTGCGAAATATGATAGATGGAAGGGCAGGTACAGAATTATCTGTTCATATCGTTTCAGAGATTGGGACAACATGGAGCTTAATACGCAGAAACTTAATGAAAGCATATCCATAACTTTCAATAGCTGCAGACGTAATGCAATATCTGCAGCTCAAGAGGTCCCACATTAAACACTGACGAACGCATCATTATACTGAATCGCAGGCGAATGTAACTGTTATTGGCAAACGTCTACGGTCAGAATAGGTATCATTGATATCAATCAACACGAATAATCACCTGTATATACCGTTGATTAAATTAGAATACTTTGGCCGGTTCTTCATAATGTTTGATAAGAGGATACTCGTCTGTTCTTTAGTGATGAAGTGGGGAGTTGTCAGATTAATGTAGGAAACAAATCCGATAATGATGCTTGTTCTTTGATATAAGCAACATCCTGTAATACCGCGCATCAAATGCAATCGATGACGGACCACCTAGGAGGGCAATTGGACTTCCTCTTTCTATTAGTCGCCGCGACTCCCACCGACACCAAATAGGGATTATTAGACGTCTTATGCATGCGCTATAAGGCACTCTATGGAGCCAAAACATGACCAAACCAGTGGGTCGCATGGCTACCGAAAAGGCAATTCAAAAAGTTCCCCTTTGATTTATTCACCCGTTGACAGCAGCGTCAAGTCATAGAGAGCAAGTATTGAACAATTAAAAACTTTCAACACGTGAAGGACTGTAAACGATCGTGAGTTCTCGTGGCTGGAAAGCTGACATGAAGTTGTGTGAATAAGAACGATAAAAGCAATTGACATGTGCAAAAATGGATCTTCATTGCGAAAATAACTTTGCAGCCTGAGTCAAATGAAATGCATTAACACTGAGCATCGATGCCATGCAAATAAGGACCTTTATCGGTAAGCTCATATTGGAGATGTCTGGCCGTGATTCGATTGCGCATTCATCTATCTCAAGTCATTAAAAGCTGCCCCTTTGATTATGATATTTGGGATGGATGCAAATATATCCATATAAAAGCAATCGTATGTTGTCTTAAGGTAGGTCCTCTGGTCAGTATTTTCAATGGTCCGTAATAGAGCATGAGGCGTTCAAACAAATATTTTGCCATGTTTATCCGTGTTATGTTGCACGCTGGTTAAGAAGTATGCAATAATCTCGGTGTGCGTCTGACAAAGTTGACTATAGCGCATAAAAGCTCATTCAAAGTAAGACTATAAAACGATTCACTGTTCAATCGTTATTGTTGGATGATTCCACCTTGTAGTGGAAAAGTTAACATACCACAGACGATCAGCTGAGGGTCTGACAATAGACACATAACAAACAGCATGAATAATATGTTTAATCAGCACGGGCACGGTTTCTTGTCTTGCTATAATGACATTGGCACGGCATATCCCTCAAAACATGAACATGAACATACTAGCTAGAGCTTCTACAGATGCTGAGTGATGTCTTTCGGTCCTAATTTCAGCGCCTATTATGTGATGTGGCCGAACAATGTGTTTCAGTAACTGAGCTGAGTGATTGAGCTGATATCATAACCATCAGGGATCATTTATTACAGTTCTCTCGCCTCAATATACTCAAGGCCTAACATTAGCTTTTACTTATACATTCCAATATCTCGATTTTGATGTATCACTTGTGAACCAATGTAACTGGTGTTTTATTAATCTTCATTCACATGGGACCTCGCAGGCTCTGCACGCGTAGTTCCATTGTGACTTTATGGTTACGCTTTGGTTATGAATCAGTATTGTATAAATTTTGCCAGTCTGGTTGATGAATGAATATTCGATTTTTTGTGACATGCGGTGCAAGATGAATCAAAGTAGATGTCAATATGAAGATATCCTATGGTATGTGTTAAACTACTTAAGTGGACATTTATACCTCAGTGAATAGCACCGCTCCGATATAAAAACTGGCACTGCATAAGTTTAGTGAAGTTCATATTGTATCTAAAAGAATTCATGCATCAATGTTGTGAATAGGCTTCGTTGATATCTTGTTGTTAAACTCAGGCACAGAAAGTGATCTTCGGTAATAAGTGATTTATTAATCTGCATTCAGGTTAGACCTCTGTAGTGTTTTCATGCGATATTCGATTGTGGTATTTGGATAATGCACGGATAATGGTCTACTTGGCACCGCATATCACAAGCGGCGAGGCGCCGCTATGTATGCCTGGAAATATAAATTGTATTGAAAGTAAGCTTTTTATTAGCGTATTTGCTTTGTGTTATCTGCCAAAGTTGCCAAACAGGGCAGCAGTTATGTAATGTTATTCTGTTGCGAACAGAAATGCCCACTATTGCATACAAACGCATACACATGTGAACATATTAGCTGAATAACGCTCAGGAGCCTGCACATACAGCGTATCTTAATGGCAGTCTGATTGTCCATTAATCACGATATCGGCATTTATTTCGACACTTCAATTGACCTTTCAAAGTAACGTTATGACTGTGACGCAGTGATATAACACCTGTGATACCTGTTTGCAACCTGCAGCTCGTTCTTAGCTGTCCCGAAGTTTACGTAGCACAACTGTTCCATCGGCATGCGCGGAACAAATGAATCAAAATGTTTCCTTTATATTTTCAGTTTGTTCCGCGATTTATCAGTGGTCGACAACCGGTTGTAGTGTCAAATATAACGTCATAAAATACCACTGTTATCGCTCTAAAGCATATGTGTACATTGGATAATGTTTTAGCGAGGGGAAATCAATATAAAATGCATGGTGACAGCATCAGTGAGTCACACAAAATGATCGCTGAAGTAGCCTAAGCTGTGTCAGGCACACTGTAGTTATAATGGCTGTTTGAACGCGGTGCATCAAAGTTATTTTCGACGGGTAATTTACCGAATGATGGTTTCGCACGTTGACCACCGTCCCTGATCGATAGCACAGCTGCGGCGCTAGCATGGCGGTAGGACACTTTACGCAACATCCGTTAATTAAATTCATTACTTTGGGTTACCACTTACAAGCTCTATATGCCATAACAATAGGAGTTATTGTTCTTTAGTCTTTATACACGATTTCATGTACTGATCGGGAAATGAAATACACAAATGCAATAATATTAGGCAGGGGTTACTGGCGATAACTATATAGATGGTAAGAAACTGTAAAAAGATGTGATTTACGTTCAATACTACTTGGTAAACAACAGTTGTTGTGTGTCAGTTGTTGTGTGTTAAGCATCAAATATAAATTAATAACCGGGAGATCTCTAGCTATGCCCCACCCATCATTATGCGCTTTATTACAAGCTATTTTGTGGAAGCTGATGTTTTTGGATTTCCAGCGTTTGTCGTTTATGCTGCTGAGGGTCATTCAAACCGTCAAAATGGATAGTTTTCACAAATATTTATATTTATACACATACATTAATATTTAATATATATATAAATAATTATATATATATATATGTATATATATATATATATTATATATACATATATATATATGTATGCATATATATACATATTAATATATATATATATTATGTATATTTTATATATATTTTATATATATATACATATATAGATATATATATGAATATATATATATATATATATATGCATGTATATATATATGTACATATAAATATAGATACACTTATATATATGTATATATGTATATATATAAATATACATATATTCATATATATCTATATATATATAAATATATATATATACATTAGTTATATACATAGATATCTATACATATATATATATATAGGCATATACATACATGTATATATACATTTATATATATATATATATATATATACATATATATATCTATATATATATATATATATATATATATATATATATATATATATATATATATATATATATATATATATATATATATATATATATATATATATATATGGCTTTCTAGCCACATATGTATTCCTATTGGTATGCATGTAGCTATCATCAGCGTTCTTTTCACTTCATCCCTATATAATCATGCAAAACCCGCCCTGATAACACGAGGAGATTCGTAAAGATCAAAATGAAAGTTAATAATTTGTGCTTAATCAGCAGATAAGCGCAATCCCTTGTCAAATCAGCGACCCTCTACTGTCTTTGAGCAAGTCCACAACCCAGTGATCGATAATACTTTCTTTCCCAGAGCTGCATACATTTATAGAGCATTTCTGGTGCGCCAGGGGACGAGATGTCACATTTCATATATGTTCACGTTACTTTGAAATAAGGCACAATCTTAAATGACCGTACGTTTTCGTTTGTATCTCACTTTGAGAATTGGTGGGGGGATGGCTACTTGCATTCATTATATATTCGTGTGGAAATATGAATTGCATGGATCAGACATCTGCTGGCAAACAAATGTTGTCAATAAACGTAGTGGCCAGACTGGCTGCGGAGACAAAGGTGTCGATGCGACGAATAAGAGCACGTAGGAGCCACATAGCTGACAGAATTGCGCAAGGTGCATTCATACATATTCGTTGTCAAGAGAGCCTGAGACATATTTCAAGTTAGGAACAATATATTCCAAGGAACCGACGATAACAGCAGCACATTGATGCGGCTGCAAATTACAATGGCAGACAAGCCATTTGTTTGACTGTTTACTCAGAATATTGGCTATTTTCAGCAAGACGTTTGCTGGTACCACGTCGTTACTGGGGCAGGTTTGGGGAGGGGTGTATTGAATCATTCAACTTACGATGTACGGAAATATACAGCCGGGTTGGCCAGTAACCTTGGAATGTGGCTCCAGTAATTATCGATGCGCAAAATATTTACTAGTCATATTATGCATAGGTACAAAGCGTTTAGTTGAACATGAACGGCGAAACTTTACTTGAGTTGTTTTGATTCGGATGTTCTCTCTAATAGGGATCCAGCGATTGATATCGGCTAATATTGAAGTTAATAGCAACAAGAATTGTCAAGTCAAACACATTACATGGCTAACAAAAATATGCAACCCTCAAACGATAGGGTACGACGGGATTAGCGACTGTAAAAGTCTATCACGATGGTCGATAGAGCGTGCATCTTTTATAATGAACTTATGTCAGTGTCAGCAAAGCAATTTATCTCACCAATTGTTCTGGAATTCCTAGACATAAACACTGGGGATGACAGAAAGCCATTGCAAGCTTGTCACGGGAATGCTTACAATTTGTTTCACGAATCATTTAGTTTACCGACCCATGAATCAAACATCACGTATCGATATCTGATTCGATAGGAATTGTAGATTAAGTACCGACACATTCACGCTAAAATATGCTGTTAAATACTGGTCGAGGATGAATGCTTATATCGTGCCAAATCTGATGTAAATACTGATTCGATAGGAATTGTGTAGTATCATTACTGAATTACCATGCGTTCACAATCGTATAAGATTCATGAACGATATATATGACTGCAGATTAAGTAAGCATGATATCCTGTGATTTACACAGCCAAACCGCGTAATACATAGTTATATATCTATCCATAAAAACATGTGATATGCACTGAACCGTCGACGCATAACGTGGCATTAGCACTTTTAGATCACTGTGTATGATCCTATTCATATCCAAAAGCTTTTCAAGGGCTATTTCGGGATTGATTATTATTATTGCGGTGTGGGCGGCCTTTGGCAGTTTTCTGATACAAGAGAAAGCAACCTAGCAGTGTGTTTTCCCTTACAGCTTACAATACTGTTAAAGATGACCGACTCTGTTAATCACAATTAATTGCATTTCAATTTGCTAATAAACATGCACCCGTCTTGAATCGAGATATTGGAATTAAGAATTTCAGGATTTGTGAAAGATATATTTTAGGAAGTTCTTCCGGGTGATAGAATGCTTGCTACAGCTCAGTCGGATATGGATGCCTTAATGCTTCACATGCGTGGAATTGCGCTAGATGTCTACGGTCGTTGCACATAACGATTTCAAGAGGAAGAAATTCATGCAAACGTCGAGGCCTCACGTCTTTCAACTCTATTCTAACACCGTCCAACCTTGCAACGACATAATATCATAATAAGGTGACTGCTTAGCATTACTGTACCATCTTTTTGTTCAGAATATCAGTGATGTGCCGGAGATCGGAATCACATGATCCGATATAACTGGCATGGGATTTGTAGCTATATAATGCAGGAGTGCTTAGCAATTATATAGGAACCCCATGAGGCAGTTCAATGATCTACTCACGCCGAGTCACGAAAAGATCAATGCATAAATCTATCTAGCAGATAGCATAACATACATAAGAAAAGACAATATTTTATTCGCATTTGGCTTTGACTAACATAGAAGATATGAAAACTATGGGTCTAATAACGTACATAACGGGTTTGTGCCAACAACGCGATTTCGAATTTTAGCTGCGCAAATGCACTCTGTAATGTCTGTATTTATTGGTTTAGACCGTACTTTGTATGGTACAATGGAAAAAAGGGTGTCACTAATCCTGAACTGCAGTTCTCATATATTTCATTGTCGCATCCTTGTGACATTTACAACGAGTGGGTACCTGCTTAAGAAACACCCTAACACATCTCTTTTTCAATCACGCAAATGGATATGACATTTCCAAGGCACCAAGTCAAGGGCACGTATGTTCCATCTCACGCGTTACTACTTTAGAAATATGTGTTGCGGTATAATGGCGATGTCCATCGAAGAGTGGCCAAATAGTTTTTCTATCGATGGTTGCTCGTTGTGGTATTATGCTACACTGAGTTAAATAGAGCAAGAGGTGGCAGGTGTGAGTCGGGGACGTGCTAATAAAATTGCATGTCTTGAAAAGATGCATCAATGATTTTATTTATGCATCAACTGACTGGACATGGGCGCATATAAAGGTAATGATTAATCTACAGCGTTCCTGCGCCATTGCTAATCGCGTAACGGAACAATAAGATGATAGTCTGGTAAATATTTCTGCAGCAATGACAACGAAGTGACCGTTCATAATACATAGTTTAGCATGTGTCTGATATTTGCAACAATCGGAGATGTCTAGAACGCTCAAAGTACAGTATGACAGACCTGGTGGTAGTGCGGTATTAACAAGTGTACAGTTCCTTGGAAGAACTTTCATCAAATATTTAACTACAAAATGGCTTTAAAGGATTGCTGCTCCAATGTTTTGAACCAAGGACAAAACCTTTTCATCGATATATTACTGATTAATCTATATGTTTAAACGAATTAGAGGGAAGAAAACCGTACACGCCGTGGTGACATATGAAAATATGGCGGTATCAATTTGACTCGCATAAGAATTCCATCATCTTGTAGGGAGGTACGTTGACACTTAGTATTGATTTAGAGGTTCAATGTATAGACTGAACAACTCAAATGGCAGTTGTTACTTCTCACTGATGTGTAAGCCGGTCTCAGCAATCATTCACTTGAAGGCCGCAGGCCAAACGCTGTTCCTGTCCACATCGGTTAGTATTGATACCTTTTTATTATTTTATTAAACAGTATGATTTGTGATTTACATGATTGGTGCTTCGTTAGTCTGAATTCATATTGGACCTCAAAAGGTCACGTTCGCGCTCTTTCATTATAACCTCACGGCAATTATGTAGTAATGCAGCGCTTGATCTGATATCATCAGAAGATTATATTATACTATGCTATCGATTATCCTGCGCGGTTATATATGCATGGAATCAATTATCATGGTCGAGAAAACATGCAGTTTAATTACTTATTTGCAATGTGTATTATACCAATGACGACAAATAAGGTGACGGTTTCATAGTGCTACCTCGTCGCAACCAAAAAAGCCAAACAATGCACACTTTCACATGATTTCCAGAATCAAACACACAAGCGAATGGTTTTTTTCTGTTCATGTGGATGTGAATTGATTAAAACAAACATACACATACATACCATTGCAGCTCACTCAATAACTCAATGGCAAGCCGACCGTCCACCAGTCAACAACTGGTTATTAATTGCTCACTGCTGAATAGCCTGCCCGAAAAACGCTACACGCGTGATGAATTAGGCAATTACTGGTGTTTACCGTTGACCTTATTGAGACTATATTTAGCTTTGCTTGGGCATATGCGTTAAATATGAGTCGTCGTAAATTCATTATATAGTTTTTACCACATCGATTCACCCTTGATGGTCTAGTCCTTTGTTGTTTGCAAGTAGGTAATAGAATATGGTTAAGTGCCAGGGCAACTTGTTAGACCGATAAATTTAGCAACCTGGTGTTGTAGTAATGAGGCAATTTGGTGTTTGTAATCATGGCAATTGAGTGATTTGTAGATTTATCACTTTGCTTCAAATACCCTTATGTCAAGCAAACCAGCGTTGGATGAATATATTACTTTTTAGTACATCTCAATATCATACAAATTTCCAGACTTTCTATCCCTCTTTCTATCTATTTCTATTTTTCTTATTTTATCTCTCTCGATATCTACTTCTCTATCTCTCTCCCTATCGATCTTTATTTCGCTCTCCATCTCTCTCTATTTTTCGCCCTCTCTTTATCTCTCTCTCTCTCCCTCTCTCTCTCCCTCTCTCTCTCTCTCTCCATCTCTCTTGATCTATCACTATATTTCTCTTTCTCTATATTTCTCTCATTTGAGCAGCAACTGGGCTGTGGCTATTATATTGCATAAGTTCCCAATCATAGCACCAATAAGTGACAAACTACTACTACTTCTTGGTTACGAAATTGTAAGCTCATGCTAGCTGTCACACCGACTGATACAATACGCTCCTTTTCAATGACACCCTGGGTTGTTCTTATTGCGCACACGATTTTCATTTATAAATGAGAATCATGCCATTCTGTCACTTGACGGAAGAGCACGTAGTCTTGATGAAATGATATCCATAACCCTTAATGTGTTCGATTATGTTTACTATCATGAATTGCATTGCTCTTTTTTGGCACATCATTTTAACCTAAGACCATGTGCTTGCCAAAGACCCACTCCAATATAGCGGACGCTAATGTAAGTGCCCATCATGATATGTGAATGCAGCTTTTTGGGGGTCGTATTCTGTCAAGCCAAAGCAGTGACACACCTGGCAGGTCAATTAAAATTGTATGTATACAGCATGCGATATTCTTCATGAAACACGTTACGCAAATCAGCACAGAGCTTCCCAATCGGTACCCGCCCTCCCCAAAACGTCATTGATTTTAATGGACAAGATGCATTAACGGCACATCAAACTCGTATCACGGGCAGCACTCATTGCTGATTGAATGATATGTGTTCTTGATTGATCTACCAAACACTGCTGTGTTGACAGCAATGCAAGAGGCCCTCAGTGGAGCGACAGCGCATATGGAACATTGCAATAGTCACCTTCTATTCTGCTGCTTGTTTACGCCGACAGCAATACCAGCGCGTGTACATTGTAATTTACAAGGAGTAATAGCCGTGTTGAGGTCTAGATTTTTGCACGTATGCAGATGCTTTTCTCACACAACGTATATGTCTCACCAATATGATAAAATAGGCTGGTTATTAAATTCGTAATACTGTCGATAAATACAATTCAATTAACCATTGTTTGACAGAGAACAGTTGTTTTTCAGTCTAATTGTAGTTGTCAGTGCGGACAATGTTACTTAACATCATGGGCGTTTTCTGTTCATGGGCACATCAATCATAAGAATGCAACAAAAACGATAAGACAACGATACAGCAATGTTTCGTTTGTAGCGTTTAAATAAGATAGAACGCACATTGGTTGTACATCAGATAACAAACTTACCTTGAAACAAAGTTGAGGCCAAATTGACAGCTCGGCTCGTTTCAATCAAACTTGTAGGTGATTCTATTGTTTTGTATTTCTCGTGCTCTACCTGCACATAGATACTGAGGGAATCATCAGAGCGATCATTTATACCACCTGTCTACATGGCGGAAATAATTGACATAAACGCTAGCACTTGATCACCATCGGCGGCCTCAGAACTATCAGCTATGTAATTGTTGGAAATAGAACGCGATCTATGTACTTTATGTAAAACGTATGTTGTTGATGATCCGCAACTCGTGTGGTAATTTAATAGTAATTTTGTGAAGCGTTCAACCCTCGTTATTGCGGAGCATAACCTCTGTCCCAGCTGTTACATTGTCACGCCAAAACGGCTTTTGTTGGATTAAACGTTATTGACAGCATAATTGTATTATAAATTAAATTGAATATGAACATATAGTGTAATAGGCGGTGTAAGTTTATAAAAGTATTACTGTAACCGATTAGGCTTACATTTTGCATATCTTAACAAGCTCACTGTTTAATTCTGAAGAATTGTTTTTAATTTTTAAGAAAAGCATCTAAATTAGGAGGCGGGACAGGTAACATTGACACAATATCAAGTGTTTCGTGTTCTCATAGTGGTGACAAATAAGGCATATGACCTAGGTATGTATGTTAGCCTTCAAATATACAAAGTGCTTTTTGCTGATATATTGACACTTATATCGGAATGATGGAGATGTACATTCGTGATTGCCTATATCTGAACAAAATAACATTTTAATATGTGATGGAACAGCTCTCGCGAAGAGAGCTGCACGAAATTGGCAATAGCATCTCCCACTTTATATGACTGACTGGGGAAATTGAGTAAGGAGAAAGGACACACATGGTAAGGTGCCCTAAGCTGGAGCAATCTAGAGTAAAAACATTCAATCAAAATGGCCTGATTCAATACGCATGGGCTCTTACCCTTAATGGTGAGTTGTGCAAAGACAAGTCACTATCACACCAGTTTCCCCGCTGCCTCAAGATCTGTTCATTAATTAAGTACATCGCTTGTCGGATAAAAAGTTTCGATCCCTAAAGAATTATCTGCACACCAAATGTGCATTTGCAAAGTATGCTAGATAATTAAAGCATATCGAAATGCAAATCACATGACGTAAGAATAAAGAAAGCAGATGACTTTCGATAGATCGCAGCGTTCAATAATTCGAAATTACTAGAAATATTAAAGCAACAAAAACTTGAATAGAATTGGCGGTGAATTGGTATTTTCTTAGCAACCAACATTCTGGATGTTTCCATTCCAATGATTCGTTTCGTATTAGACACCGCAAGCATTGCAAAATCGCATTACATAGATACACGCATCCAGTAAAACGATTATCCAGCCAATTTAACCTGTATACGTTAAGTTTGCATCGTCTGTCAGGGCTGCAGTTTGACAAATATGCTCATGCATTGTGCTTTTACAACCGCAATAACCTATGTCACTACTGTCTCAGATGTATACATGTATGTTTACATCTATATATGCATGTATGCATATATGTTTTTATGTAAGTGTGTATTTTATTTAGATGTATGTATGTATGTATGTATGTATGTATGTATGTATGTATGTATGTATGTATGTATGTATGTATGTATGTATGTATGTATGTATGTATGTATGTATGTATGTATGTATGTATGTATGTATGTATGTATGTATGTATGTATGTATGTATGTATGTATGTATGTATGTATGTATGTCTGTATGTATGTCTGTATGTATGTATGTATGTATGTATGTATGTATGTCTGTATGTATGTATGTATGTATGTATGTATGTATGTATGTATGTATGTATGTATGTATGTATGCATGCATGCATGCATGCATGCATGCATGCATGCATGCATGCATGCATGCATGCATGCATGCATGTATGCATGTATGTGTATGTATGTATGTATGTATGTATGTATGTATGTATGTATGTATGTATGTATGTATGTATGTATGTATGTATGTATGTATGTATGTATGTATGTATGTATGTATGTATGTATGTATGTATGTGTATGTATGTATGTATGTATGTGTATGTATGTATGTATGTATGTATGTATGTATGTATGTATGTATGTATGTATGTATGTATGTATGTATGTATGTATGTATGCATGTACGTATGTAACATCTAGAGCATATTTCTAAATATAATACAAACATGCTGATTTCTGTACGACTTAGTGACAACAAGAAGAGCTGGTTTTTGATAGCATAGGCTGTTATGATTGCTGCAAAGATTATTGCCGTCAGCAGAGTCGTCGGTAATACAGCAGACAACATCTGCGACATCCTTCGACTTACCCAGACCTCGCCGACAACCCTTTTTCATCCAGACATAATGACTTTGCCCGCAGCCATTCTGTTCACCTCACTATGTTTCCATTTACTTCCATACCTGTCATTTAAATGCATGCTAGGTGAGAAAGTATTGTCTAATAGTTTCTATTTGCTGCATCCAGTGTTTTGGATTAGCGATTGTTCGAGCCATCGTCAAACACCAGCAAGACATAAAGCACTTTTAACACTGTACAGCTCGTCTAACTTTCCCCTCATATAGATTGAATGATATGTATTTATAACCAGCGGTACAGGTTGGAAGTTGTGTTAATAAGTCAGATTATATCCGGCCGGTTGCAAATTGGTCTACATAAGCATTATTTCAGTGCAATTTGGCTGCTTGGTGTAATATATTTGCAGGTGATAGCTATGCATTGGTTCCCCGATTGCACGAAGCGTCGGTATTTATTCGCGTAGGGTCAAGGCAGCAATACTGGTAGTATCACGGTCAGCTACAAGTCGAGGTCACGATTGGGATTCGGATCATGCCTCAAATATTTTGTGAATATATTTCAAACAGTCTCAACCCGTACCATGATGTTTTTCTCCTCCTGTCAAGGCCTTGACGTCCCATGCATTTATGCGGGAGAACGAGAGCAATTTATCAGCCTTATAGTGAGTATAGCACGAACATCAAATTATATCATAATGTGCTCGGGCTGCTGTTGAATGAAGGTTTCAAGTCACACCAGTGTAATACGTGTACGGTCGGTAATTGTGAAGGAGTTGCCTATGCTCCATACAATTAATGTGATTTACGTGCAAGCTCACTTTGACTCGCATACGAAATCCACCAAATGCCGACCACGCGGCAATTTCATAATGGCAAGTATGAATGATAATCATGGGTCCAAAGAAGCGCATTCACTTTGTGATGTGGTTAAATTTAGGGTTTCAGCAACTGAAAATGCGTTATTGGAATGATTATGCTGCGATACATTCATGCCCTTACATTAGTTGTTACTGATACGTTATAATATTTCATATTTTTGAATCGCGGTATATAGAGGTTTTCTTTACCTTCGTTCAGATAGGACCTCTGCAGCCTTTGCAAGCGATGTTTCAAATATATGATGTGGAATATTTTACTAAATCTAGTATATTGAAGTTTATTCAATATCCAAAAGAGATCCTCCGCCGTATATCCTATCAGATATTACGTTTTGACAAGCACGATTATAGCATGGCATCCGTTCTGCACGTGTTGCCAAGGCGTATGTTACCATAACAAGGTAACATGACAGGCATACATATCTAAGATTTTGTCAACGAATAGCCGGCTGATGTTGCCCTACTAAGCAGATCAACTAATGAGGTATGTATCGCAAACGCTTCAGAACAGCAGTTTCTCGCATACACTTTGCCAGCTGTTCTGACTACCTTCTTAACTAAAGCGGTCATCTCAAGAGAGATATAAGTAGTCTTAAGTACAAAGCGATTTTTAGCCTTTAAGGCGACGCAAATGTATTACTGGTCGCCCCTTAATAGCACTTAAGGGGCAACCTGATAACTGTTTAAGGCCAGTGCATGACAGCAAGAATATGACAAGCACTATATTGCTCTATTAGACATAACGAATTTCCGTTGAATAAATTAAACTTTGCTAGGCTCTGACAAGTCCGTCCTTAGTTGTTGTTTTATTGAAGTTCTGCGTACAGAACCGCCATTTGTAATAATATATACTCCCACCAATGATTATAGCAGGCTTGGTAATGACAGGCTACAAATTAATGAAACAATCCCATAGCATTGAATCCTTGAACGACACTGTTTGCAGTCGTTAAGCGGAAACCAAATATAAAAATTGAAATCTAATTACACAGAATAGATAGCACTGATTCTTTCATGAAGAATTTGCAAAGTTATGAATTCGTGCCACCTTTACAGAATGTGCTCAATGGCTGAAATACTCTTGACTTTTTACTATCACTTGCAATATATATGCTTCGAAATATTTTGGCAGGCATCAAAATATCACACTCTGCCAGTCTCTAGCGTTACACTTAAAACTAAGCCGAAGCTGACGTTTTCCTAGTATATGTTTTAATTTAGAATGACACTGGAACACAATGGTGTGATTGTTAGGGCAGGTATCTAAGGTTTTAGAGGCTGCATGCAAGATGAACGTCAAATATCAATGGTATACACAGTCACTAACACCACCTTAGGTCACATGTAGGTCAGTCAGATTTAAATACAAATGAGATATTGGAAATAGCGCTGATCGATTGAACCCTGTATTATGTCTATGGTCTGAAAATCACGGTATTTAAATCTGTACGGACATGGCTCGAATATAGAATTTTGTCTGATAATTTTTATACAACTCTTACGGTAATTAAATCTAAACATATTTCTGTAACTGAACATATGCTTACGTTCTATCATTGGTCAATCACTCAAGATTCGTACGCATATCACCACCAAGCTGAAAAAGCCGCGGGTAAAACACGATAGTAACAATGTACAAATCTGATCCGCAGTATCTTGTAGTCATTAACAAATTGCTGTAAATTAACACTACTTCAATCAGCACCGATAATTGAATTGGCCAAACGTTACGATGGCTAGCTCCAAAGCTTTAAGTGTATATCAATCTTCTTCAAGTGGGGTGGATCGTACTGGAATACATCTTCACATGTAATTGCTATATCAATGCGGCAGATTGCAAATATGCTTGCAGAATCAACAGAGATTTTGCCCACAATGTTGAGAGGGGATAAACATGGTGCTAAATCATAGTGACGTCAGTGTCTTCCTTAATAAACAATGTTTCCTTTCCGCGCCTATCGTTGATATGTCAACGAAATACATAGCTTTATATAACTTTGAAAACAAGCGCAAAGGTTCCACGGGCAAAAATACATCCTTGGGTATTCATACGCCCTCACATGTTTTTCAAAACATACACCTTCATCAAAGCATGCTCTTACAACATGTGTAATATCAGCTGTTTACCCCAAAAAAACTGATGGCGTGCACTAAAAAGCATTAAAACTATAATATTTGCACACTGCCAGATTGTTCTGCCAAACTAAATTCGGTGATGCATTCGAGCATCAATTGTGATTACTGTCGATAGCTTGCGGTCCTTATTGACACCATACTCTACTGAAAGCGCCCCGTGTTCATCCACGAATCTGTGGCAAAGTTAGGACAATTTATCATGCACTAAATAACTGTCGGCTCTTTCTTTGTACATTGAGTGTCGATTATTGAAAAAAAATGTTTTCTGTGTACATCCGGATATGCTCACGGTTTAAATTATAATGTGACAATAAAAGTTGACAGGGTGCCGTACGGTGAATTCGAATAAATATGATATAACTAGAAATATATTGATTGGCAAAAGCAGCAAACTGTGTTGTATTATTTTCGTCCTACCTGGGTAGAAAGTGGCTGTTACACAAATTTAGAACTCGAGGATATTTTAAAGCATGGTGAAAATAGTTAAGTCATAATAACATGAAAAGAAGAGAGGATGTGGCTGGTGTGCCGAACATTTCGGCCGGAGGATACAAAGCCAAACATGTGCTGTTATACCTCCGTTAAATAATAATGAGATATTCATAAACGGTCTCTTGCGCCCTGAAAAGCAATCTTCAATGGTGCTATGCACAATGTAAAATTGATTTCCAAGGATACGCGGCGCGATTACATGTTCTCAGAGAACGTAATCAGATGTTGTGGTGCTACACGATTATCAACAGATTATCAAATGGGTTTGTGATCAGATCTGTTGGCTGTTACTGGCCAAGTGCAGCATGTGGCGTTCATTAATATCACGATATTATATTGTCCGTTTGCTAATGGCTGTACCTTGTTGCCTGCTGGTGAAGACTAAGCACGTTTTTACTAGCACACAAGGCACCGGGCACCATCACGACTATCCAAAGCGGACCACACTACCATTTGACAACGGCAAGTGCGAAATACGTCAGCGAATGACAAGTGGAAATGATCATGGCCATGGCAGCAAGTGCTTATATATGCAATAGTAATAGCGTAAACTATATAGTTCTCTCCCAGCCATCTATTCATGTACTGAAGGCAAAGCCAATGCAAATATTCCTTAAGTCAGATAGTATAGATTGAAGCTGGCACTAAAAACTGTTGATAAATATTTCAAGCATCCGTGGGCAGATTTGGTGACCCATGTATATGATTTATTTCGGTACTCGCAAGTAAATTTTACGGTTTTTGGGAATGATGTTCACATTATCGACAGGCTCTGTATTATTGGTCTCAAATAGTCAGACGGAGGGATGCCTTCATTGCTTATACATTATTGAAAGTCAAATCTTGAAGCTGATATGTTTATAATTACTCAGAATACATGACATACTGCCAGTAAATTTTATATAGCTAGACATATGTAGTTTGGTAGCAATACAAACTCATGAAGTTTTAAAAAATGGCAGTCGATGGAAAACCAAAACCCGCCTAAGATATCCGTAAGTTTGTTATGTAATTCCTACACTATGTGCGATAACATTATATAAATGGCCTACCTGTATAATACATCTAATTTATATCAGTGCATCTACCAGAAAAAAGTTATCTTGAAATGTTTCATTTCACATAATTATCGGCAAACCAGTATGCTGCACGCAAACTACAAATAAGGGGGCGTAACAAAAAGCAATCAACATTCAAAAATCAAACATTGTTTTTTTTGTTCAGGATCTGGTCATAATGATGTATGAGAAGATACGGACTCACATTATTTTGTGTTTGGAGGATATCGTGCAATTTTGCGGTTTAGATATAAAGTCCCAGTACAGGTACGTAATGTCGGACATCATAAATGACCAAAAGCAGCACACACAACGCATTTTGGTCATCGATCATAAAATATCAAGTTGTAGTCGTAATAACGTGTCAGTATGTCTATCATAAAGTAATTGATATGACAGCCCATTATTCCCGTAGTCAAGGTCCTCCAGTCTCTTGCCGTGGGACACATACATGTTTCGGATAATAAAATTGTGCGCCAGCATTACGAAACACAAGAGAACATAAACTGATGCAGCATCCATCGTTTGAGATGCCCCAATCAGACGGTTTGTAGGAGACCCCTAGAGGCAGGTACATAGGCTATAAGTGCCGGATGTTTATTATTTTCCCATCCATCGTGAACTGTCACATACTCGCTAACACACATATATGCATTAATATGCTCACTCATGTTGCCTATGTGACAGTCCATCTATTAATCTTGAGGTGTGTATTTGGAAACTGCAGCAGTTTTATATTTGCCCTACATCGTTTACGCTGCGAAGCTTTTAGTCATGAGTTGGGAGTATATTTTGCAGCCTTCGGCCTTTATCATATATTTGGTTCACAGAGCACGTATTTACAACATTTATCATAGTCATACATGACACCATCTCAGTCCATAAAAATATTTGATGCAAGTCCCGGTTTGATTGGCCTTACAGGGCTTTTATATTCGACATCAAGTAATGCAAAACAGTTTTCCGTCAAAACTACAGCACCGCCTCAAATACGATAACACCAATAAATGTTGTACAAACATAAAATGTGCAGTAATTACGGAAATTTTGCACGACTGTTCTGTATGCATATCATTACCCAGTATCTACATCTGCATGGCAGTGTCAGTAGGTACGCTAACAGGGTTCATATTTGTTCAGACGAAGGCTTGAGTGAACACTCTCACCGTGTCTATTAACTCTTTGGTGCTAACATTATGATTATTGCTCGTTTATGTTAGTACAGATGTTATTGTGGTTCTTCTTGATAATAACTAATAATTATAATTGATAATCTCGACCTAATGTGACATACTCGATTATGCGCAAGGCTACCAGGCCGACAGCAGCATGATGTCCTCCGACAATAGCGGATCACAACACAATATGGATTCAAACAATAGATCTTAAGCTCGAGTAGTCTTCGATTGGTTAATGTAATCATGACAATATCAGCGTAACTCGTGCAACCCAAGCCATGATTGGTTCAAGCAGCAATACTTGGAGGCTATCAGAGTGAACATTGCAATTAGTGTATAAAAACATCGATTAAGCACCGCATCTTATGTTTGTACAAAAACACTGTGAATCTGTCAGCGTCATTTTGTAACTATACGGTCGTTAACTTCTATGTTATAGACAGGCTGTTCTGTTCTTGTAACTTCTCTTGGTTAACGGTCGGGGTATTTGTTTTTGAATGAGACTATTGAGTGGTTGATTTTTACAGTTTTATTTCAGCTCCTACGTTGGCACTCATTTGTATGTTCAGAGATTGCTATCTTTTGGGCTGGGTATTTCATGCTCGCTGTGCTGTTATTGGTCCTCGCATGTTATGGGGGACTTTCTTTTTTATGTTTACGGCGAGATGCGTCGGATTGTAATAAATTGCCATTCCTAATATTTCACGCCCTCATGAGTTATGTCATTTCAAAAGTCAAACAGTAGGTAGGAACCGCATACCTGATGTAGGCTGGCTTGGAAGTCGGTAATGACTAGGTGGCAGTGTGGGGGAGCGTTGGTGTGATAACCGTGTGAAGAGTGAATATATTGGAACTTGGCACATTTATAACAATATGAAACCGGATTTGCGCATCGGATTCAGAAGTTCATCATTCTTCTTACATATGTAAGTAAACGCTCCTAACCTGCTTCTACATCTCATTGCTGCTTGTACAATAAAGTACTATCATTACCTATGCATAATCGTAGCACATTGGCGTATGCAGGTTTTTACGCGATGATGCTCAGCTGACGTTTGTTAATTAGAACACGATGAATTGACGCATTCTTTGAGATTCGGTCGGCGCATTGTGTATTTTGTGTAATACAACATAGTGAAATTATGCCTTGTTATATCCGCTGCGCTTTTTGTCAGCTAGCAGTGACACAACATAGCACTGCGTCGACGATATATCAACTGAAGAATACATCGCAGCCGCATAATAGCTTAAGTCTCTATTTCATTAGGTTTGCACCGTTGATAGATTGCAATATGCACATATTACGGTCGATTAATAAGCGGGTGTAAACGTTCCATGTTTTGAATAATATCATCAACAGTAAACGCAAAACCGTGGCATCGATTAATGTCACAATACACAATTTCTGCCAAACAAAAGGTAGGTTAAACGTTTTAAGATATAATGAGTTGTGGGTCATTCTAAGAGGGGATCATATATTGAAACACTCACTCCGTTCCGATGTTCAAAATATCAATAATACGGCAATCACGGAACGAGCGGTCGCGAATTGCGTTAGTCCACTAGACTAATGCAATAAACCTTTTGGCTATTGGAACTTCTCCCAACATCTAATTATCAGACATGAATAATTGCATGTAACGTTAAAAACCTATGCCTGGATGCTAGGATGACACAGGGTTGGGGATATAAGCAAGGCAATTCGAGGGATATACTTGATATGTTGTCTGGTTATTTAAGGCTACATCTCTGATTGCAACAACCATAGCAACAATCATTGAAGCCTATGTAATCAAAAAACCTACTTTACTTGGTGTCCCTGTGATAACGAGATACTTGCTTCCTATGCATTCACATACGGCAATCAGAATGCTAGAATTTTAGTCACGAAAGGTAATGGGCTGGATGTAATAAAAGCATTGCGAAATATGATGGAGGGAAGGGCAGGTAGTGCGTCCTCTGTGGATATCGTTTAAAAGATAGGGACAACATACGCCGAAACTTAATGAAAACATATCCATAGGTTTCAATAGCTGCAAAAGTGATGCAATATCTGCAACTCAAGATGTTCCCCAGTGAACATTGACGAATGGATCATGCGAATGTTGTTTTCACAATACTCCTGACATTGCCATTGGTCTAAAGTCCGAATAGGTATTATTGGCTCAAGTCAACTCAACAAATTACCATATAAGCCATTGATTAAATTCTTCTGCTACATAATGATTAACGTAATTATACACTGTTTGATCAGAGGATACTCATCTGAAGAACAGAGGAATATATGATGGAGTGGTTTGTGGGGAAAATGTTCTAAAACATCCCATTATGGTACTTGTTCATTGATCAAAGCGGTATCCTGTCATACTGCGCATCAGATGCAATCGATTGCAGAGAAACCCGGAGGGCAATTGGACTTCCTCTTTCTATGAGTCGTCGTGGCCCCTACCAATAAGGGAATTAGTGGACGTCTTGTGCATGCGCTGTAACGGCACCCTGCGGTGCCAAAACTAGATGAAACCAGTGGGCCACATGGCTACCAAACAGGCAATTCAAAGTACCTATGTGACTTATTCACCCTTCTACAACAGCGTGAAGGCATAGGGGGCAAATATTGAGCAATTAAAAACATTTAGCACGTGAATGACCATAAACAGCCACTATTTCTCGTTGACATGAAGCTGTGTATAGAAGAACATTAAAGCAATTGATATGTTCCAAAATGCATCTTCAGAGCAAAATTCACTTTGCAACCTGAGTCACATAAAATTTCCTTAACACTCTCCCTCATATACCATGAAATCGATCCTGCAGCGCGACTACAGATGTCTGGTAACTTACATTGTATGGAAAGTAAACTTTTTATTAGCGTAATGACTATGTGTTATCTACAAAATTTACCAAACAGGGCAACAGTTATATAGCGATAATCCGTTGCGGCCAGATGGGCGCACTGTTGCCTACAAACATGGGTTCATATTATCTAAATAACGAGCCTGCACTAACAGCGCATATTAATGGCAATCTGATTGTCCATCAATCACATTAGCGGCATTTATTTCGACACTACAATTGCTTTATATTTACTCGTAGATGAATTGGCCCCCCCCAAAAGTGACTTTATCACCTTGATGAAGTTGGATAATACCTTTGATACCTCTTTGCAACTTGCGGCCCCAGATTGTATAGTTAAATATAAAGTCATGGAATACAACTGTTGTCGCTGATTTAAAGCTTTAGTGTACATCGAGTAAAGGTTAAACGGTGGAGTGCACAAGCAAAGACATAATGATCGCTGAAGTACCCTTAGCTGTGTCACGCACACCGAAGTTGTAATGGCTGTTTGAACGCCGTGCATTCCAGTTATTTTTGACTGGCTATCCATTGAATCATGATATCGCATATTGGACACGCCCCTGATCGATATCGCAGCTGCGGTGCTAGCATGGCAGCTGGACCGGCGACACTTAACGCGACATCAGTTATTTTCACAACAACTTGATACAGAAACTATTTCATATTGATGGGAGTAAAACTTGATGCAAACCATAATGGACTATTGACTTCATCGCATTACCTTCTGTAGCATAAATGTACATATATGGATCACTCGACTTTATTCCAGCTTACCCTATGCAGGTGCATTTATATGCATGTGCTGTATAAAATTCGATACGATTCCATTGATCATCGAACACACACAACACCAATCAAGTAATTAGTACCGCATTATAAGAAGGTTTCGCTCATGGGAATCGCTTAACAATACCTTTAGCAACCAACTCTATAAAACGCACGATTGCTGAACCAATCACGCCTTTTCAACCAATAATTCACCGCTCTGCGATTTATACGCGTATCTATAATACAGGACAGGCACGATTTGTAAGCATATGTAATAGCTACGTTATATATCAGGATATTCGATGTTAAATAACATTAGAGGTAAAAACGGCAGCAAACGACGTAGAATCATAACCGCTGAGGGGACGTGTAGCACCATAATGGATGTATTGCATTATCTGAAAACGATGTGTCTTGACCGCTCGACACTGTCTTGGTATTGTTGGATCATAATAGCCTATATGTTATCTTCATATAGTAACCGGAGAGTACTATGTAAAGCGGACAAAAAATATGCTTTGCTAAACAACATGAATAAACAACAGAGCCTTGGTTACAATGTTAAGAGCACCGAAACAAAGTGCTGAACATATTGACGTCAGTTTCCCCTAGAGTAACCAATGTTTCGTTGCCGCGCTATATATATATTATTTCCTATACACATTTACTAACAGCACTTTAAATGTCAAGCTGTTTATAAAAAAAAACAACTGGAAGCGTGCACCCAAAAACTGCAATACTTGCACACTGCCAATATTGCTCTACCTAAACCAAACTCGATGCATTAGACCACCGTTTGTGATTACTGCCGACAGCTAACGGTGCTTATTGAACTTCGCGGAGAGCACCTTTTAACATGTATGGGCTAACGTGAAAAAAACCTTTTTGCATGGACAACTTTCGGATGGTGGACAATATATAAGAGTTAACGGAATTGGACCAGACGCAAAAGCTGATTGGAATGATGATGGAGAGGTAATTTGGCATATGTGGCACTGCATATTGCATGATGCAATGCTTAGCCGTGTGGCTTCAACTCCTCATATAATCCATCGCAGTTATTGCAAGTACTAACCGAATTTATTCTATGCTACGCGAGTGCATCGCCACATCTTAATTGTTTTCTACTTTAAGGTTATGTGGGTATTACAGTCAAATGTCTTTTATGGCCCAATCTCACTCAGCAACTACCCAGCTTGGCAATGCTATTTATGATTGTACAGAAAAAAACCCGGCAATGAATAGTTCTCATAAGATATATATATATAGTGTATGTCTCTCATATATATATGTGTATATATATATATGATATATATACATATATCTATAAAAAATATCTATGTAAATAGATGTAAATATATATATATATATTTAGATATACATAGTTGTATATATATATATTCACATATATAGATATATATATGCATAGAAAGATATATAAGAAGAATAATTATATATATAGAGATATATAGAATATATATAGATATATATAATAGATATGGGGTAGATATTTGTGTATATACATATGAACATAAATATATAGAGATAGATATCTATATCTAGAGACATAGACATCCCCCATATACAGATATATAGAGAGAGATATATAGATAGATAGAGATATAGAGAGATATATATAGAGAGATGTATATATATAATCATATCTATATATATTAATATATATATAAATATGCATATATATATATATAAATATATATATATATACACATACATATATATATATATATATATATATATATATATATATATATATATATATATATGCATATATACATATATGTATATATACATATATATATATATTAGTTGTTGTCTTGCAGAGAAAAGGCACCTCAATTCCATACCATACCCATTAAGCGCCCCGAGCCGCTTGAAACACGCCTCGGCCCTAGGATCGCACAGCCTTCCCACAGCGAAATAATCTTAGCTGCTACATGTGACCACTGATGGTGGTAACGTCATAGATCCGCCGTGTCAGCTAGGCCAGTAATCAGGTGTGAAATCGTGCATAATACATAAATGCCCCTATTCTATTTTATGACAGCACTGTCATGGGAAGTTTGCATCCAAATTAATATCTGCCCTAGAAGGGGCTGCGTTTCTCCAGATGTAATCGCTTTCATCATTTATGAATGCCAAATCGGGTATCATTACAGTAGAATGACAATCGTCAGCAGGTTCGTAAAGGCTCACTTCATACTTATTGAGGTTGGTTAAGTTTTTACAAGCATACATCCAATTTAATTGTATATTATGGTTAAGGACCATAGTAGCAAAAGTTATCGGTGCAATGTTGGTTCCATTAACTATATCAATTTTGTATTTGTCACTATACGTCGATCGTCGCTATTGCATACAGTAATCGAGTACAATTTCATAGCAACGACTATAATACTAGCATACACAATAACAGCTATTACTGCGTCGATAATTTACCGTATTCCTTGGCTTTTATATCATGGTCAAGGTCTATGAATGTATTTTAATGTCCCATTGTTACCTCCAGCGGACTGGAAGTTTAGTATGTTATGATCAGCCAACACAACAATTTGTTGGCATACTCTTGTGGTAAAACAATGAACATACAGAACGTTTGATTCGACTTGGCAATTATGGATTACGATTGGTCAGAAGAAGCCACCATACAAAAACATTTCATGGTCGCGTTGCCTGAATGAGTGGATTGGAATGTGAAAACCGTGCAATGCTTGCATTCGTGGGTATTTATGATAAACGAGATGAGTGCTTAAATAGCGACCGGAGGCTGTCAACAGAAATCACAATTGATGGTTCAGCGCATTAAAGCAGCTCCAGTTGCAATGTATAGATAATAAAGTCTTTAAGATGCCATCGACGGTTGCGATAGATAAACATTAAGTTTCGCGTTCCACTACAGGTATCGTAGAAGTCAATAAACCAACGCTATACCTTGTAAATGAATAAAGTTTTTCATAAGATGACGAGCAGTAATTTGATAATTGCGCTGAAGTGATGATCTAAAATTTCTAACGTATATGGTCAATCGCAGGTGCAAATGCATAACCATGTTTTTGTGTACGATAAGGAAGTTTGAGGCGGACAGCTTGCATTCCATGAATGCGTCTAATGGTCAATATTGCATAAAGTTGTACACCCTTTGACCAACTCCAGTGCCGGAGATCACCATTGATATGGATCCTGCTGGCCTAAGCTGTCTCTGCCGACAAGACTCATTAACAATCGCAGTTATATTTACGTTGGTCTGCATGAACGCTCTGCCGATTGCCTGTCGACTTTGAGGAACACCCTTGAAAATGTATAGTCATATGCCGAGCAATACCGCGTCTTCGTAGTGGAAATTGAGCTTGGTTTCTTCCTTAAACGACACTTCTGACGGGAAATGGAATAGTGGTTTTGTTATGTTTCATTTAATTCAATAGCTGATGATAATCCAGGCTGACACTGCCACTGGCATTTGTTTTAGCAGCTACATGGGTGAGTAAACTAGACAGGCTTTCACAGCGTCACCCATCACTCAGAGTCGAGAGTACGTCCAAATCGCCACCATCACAACCACCACCTTTACCACTGCCACTTCCACCGCCATCACCACCACCACCATCACAACCACCACCACAACCACTACCACCACCACCACCACCACCACCACCACCAACAGCTTAGTCATCATCAACATCAACATCATTATCATCATCATCATCATCATTATCATCATCATCATCATCATCATCATTATCATCATCAGCAGCAAAAACAACAGCTTCTTTGTTCCTGGTATGAACTAGATGAAACAATCCACAGCTTCACTACCTCATCTCAATGACGCCAAGCACAGTTGACTGCCTACCATTTTCCGCATTAAGTTATGATATATAACACTACAATGGTTCCTGAATCAATTTTGTTTGACGTTTATCTCTCTTGATCGTTTCTTTTTCATGGGCTGTTGCATATTACTGTTAATTCTGTTAAAGATACTATCTCGTTAATCAATGGACGAGATAAAGCAGCATCAACACACCATTCAACAAAAATTAAATAATTGAATAAGCTGGAAATAGTTATAGCGGTTCTTTCATTTACAATTGCTTCGTGTTTTCTATTTTTCGAGACATTTCACAAATTATGCATTTCATTCCCACGAATGATAAACTTTCATGCGTTTATCGATTATTATGAAATTTGCAAAGAAAATAAAAGCATAAAGGCAATTGAAGCCACTAATTCGCCGTTCTCCATGGTAAAGGTTCATGGGTATATCAGTGATCACCATGTCCAATGATCGCTCTGGGCGACAGGCGATAACGTCTGAGAGAGAGACAGCATGAGCACATGCTGCTTACACTTCCCATCTCAGTTATGAATAACATCCAGCTTCCTCAGTAATATGGAGATGTATCACTTCTCGCCGGTAGCGTGTTTACATATGTTCTTGGTCAGATGCGCGAATAAGCCCACCGAGCGTAGCTATAAGCTTTTTGGGCTATTTTGCCACTGCATCTAGATTCAGTGTTCTTATGTTGGCGTTTTCAGCGTGCTATGATGACTAGGTAAGATGTTCAGTCCTGATTAGTTGACATGAGGTATAACTGATTGTACAGTCGTGAATTCGCGTCTTATCGATGTTCTCCAGGATCTTAATGTTGCATTGTTGCAAAATAAAAAAACATGACACATTTTAGGCACTTTCAAACATCCAAAGCTGAAAGTGTACGGATGAAGAGGAATAAAACCCAGAATTTATTGCATTGCACAGGAGTAGTTACTACAACCGTGTTTTTTCCTATTCCTTTATGTTTTTAAAGAAAGTTTGATGGGGCATTTTAGGCAACGATATAGATAAATAATCGTTCATTTTGTGAGAAAATAGATGAACGTGGTTCAGTAGATCCAACAAACCGTGAAATGTTTCTCTCATGAATCTTTGTTTTGGTTCGCTTTAAATTAAGTCCTACGAGCATTTCAATCGTACAAGTAGCAACAGTTCACACATTTCCACGTCACGAAATTCATGCATCTTTGGTACAATGTCACTTTTTAAAATATATTGTAAAGCCTTGATCTGTTAATTTTGGTCTCATTGATATAATTGTAGAACTTCACAGCCTGGGACGATTGGTGCGTTAACGTATAGACTCTCTGACCAAATGAAAGTGTGTGTCCGGAAGTTGACAGGCTCTTCTACTGATCTATGAGAAAGCTTCATTGCATAATTATTACCTCATCCAGTTCACCAGAGCACCGCAGTAAACGGTCACCGTTGACGGAACAAAGATTCCGAGCCCAAGTCATTGACATTTTTGACAATTCTTCATTGGTACAATTGATGCGCCTCGATGATTTGATTTTGGGAGAACCAAAATAAAAAAACCATTTGATATTCGAAAGATTTTACAGTCTTGTATATTTACTGAACCAGTAGTGTTAACTTCGTCCTTATTGATGTTTTAACATAATATGAGCGACTATTTATCTATTTTGGTGCCTGAAAACATCCACAGAACTTTCTGAACTTGCATAAAGAAAATAAGAATCGAACGGATAGAGAAACTATGCAGGGCCGGTCAAGTTCCAAAAATATCACTTCTGGTCAGGCCAGTAAGCAGCCTGAATCACTGGCCCGAATCTAAAATGCACCGAATGGTGATAAAGTTTGTTCCATGACCTAAAAACGCCAGAGAATAAGATACAGATTTTATAAAGAAATAACCACAGAGCCACCAACCAGCTGGCAAGTGGCAAAAGGAGTAATATTCGATATAATGATTGCCGATCTACTACACGGTCAGTGAAACTCATCATTTGCCTCAATCCACTTGAACTCTTTTTTTTCCGGTGAGCTACAAACTGCCGTGTTCGCGATCACTCCGACTTTCTTTATTCTGTTTGTCTGGTTAGACTGCTTCCTCTGCAGCTCGCGGAAGCACTGGACAAGCTTATCCCTCAGTAATCGAGACCACCTCTTGACTAAAGACGGATGCTTTCGTAGCTTCTTTATTTTTTTCGATCACTGAGATGGAATGAAACTCAGTCGTCTTTACTGTCTAATGACTCGATGATCCTTCATTAAGCTTATAGTGTGTTGTAATTGCAGCCACACCGTAGGTAAACTAACAAAACAGATACAAGCTTAATCCATTTTAATCTACGACGCTTCATGCCAATTATCCAGGTTTTACAATCCTATTTTATCACCGCAAGTTTTAAATTTCCATATACAGTTGTAATAGCTGGAATTCAAGCGCAATCTTAATTATACAAAAGAGCTGATGGCTCCTCTGAGACGATTCATTCAGTCTGGCTGTCCATTTAGTCTTGGAATTGATGAAACACACACCTCTCCCCAGGGGACGCGACCATGAAATTAAGAAACCCACAGGGGACTTTACATCCACCGTCTCGGGGCTCAGAGTCTTCTGATTGGTCGAGGCGCCGCCAATTCCGAACTCATCAGTCTATTTTATGTGGTTTTAAGATGCACTATGATCATGTGGCGGCTGATACGTGGCTTGATCGCATATTTTCTTTGTCCTTCTTAGCGGAGCTGTAAACTCTTTGATTATAAACTAAGGTCATTACGCAGCCGATATTACGCGTCAATGAGGGAAATCACCGAAATTGACCTCTCGTCGTGATTCATTACTTCGTTATACTACCAACATATTGACGTAAGAGAACAATAATCGATTTACATTTGATTCATTCGATACAAACTCACAGGTCGCTTTCTGCACCATGATATAACTCCAGATATCACATAAACTAACAGAACAGTAGTGGTTTGGGTCCTGCATGAACTGGGCACACCATAAAGCCTAATTCGGTTCAGTTATATCCATGCTGTTATTAGTGTTGAGTAGTTGTTAATGAGATAATAGTTAGGGGTAATGATTTAAAGATTGACTCCATATACATAAGTAATCATGGATTAATTTACATTAATTATAAAATGGCGACAAACAATAATGAACTTAGGATATATGGTTGGCAGGTAATTATGTAACAAATCAGCATATCCGTGGTAGGCTCTACCGGGGAATCGAACCTAATACATCATTAGCAAAACGTCTTCACATCCTCTATGCGTGTATGCAACCGGGAACTGCCAAGTAGGATCAAATGTTCTGTAGTTTTCGCTGCCTAATCAAAAGAATATGCCAACAAGGATTCTTGTCTGCTCGTCATTATTAGCCGAAGTTTATCGGACTTAGATATCAGTACGCTGGAGGAAACCATTAGACATGATTAGAGCTGATGCATCCATGGACCTTTACCATAATATAGAAGTAGTGGGGCGGCAATTTGTTATACAGCAGATGTATGATTGTATTTTCTTTCAGTCGTTAATTTGCAAATGTGCTAGATAAATGTTTGCAATTGTGACGTTCACAGCATAGTGATAAATACAACGTTGAAATGGTTATAGAAGCAAATTAAAAGACATAAATAAGCAATGGGAACCTTCAATGACAGTGCTGTTATAAAATCGAATCGGGGTTTTTATGTATTATAAACAGTTTCACCCGACTAAAAGCCAATATGAAATGACAAATGCGACTTATTCAGGAGTATCTGCGGATCGGTATCATCTTTTGTGTCCTTACCAACATCTGCAACTATATGTAGGAGGTGAGATTATTTTGCTGTGGGAAGGCTGTGCGATCATAGAGTGGAGGCGTGTTTCAAGCAGCCCCGGACGTGCCACTGTGTAACTTCATCAAGGGCGCATGCTGGGATGGATAATTAATCTTACGACTGTCAGTTTGTCTTTATAGCGTATGCACATGCACCTTATGAATCATCTATACGTTACTGCCCCAGGCATTCCCTGAATAGCCATAATAATGTATCATGTATACTATTCGTGCTGATTCTTCGACACGAGAAGAATCCTTAAGAAACATGAAGTAAAAGTGACAGTGAAGACGGTAATAAGCTATATGACACCGCGCCATATAGCTCTATTGGTCACAGTTGACTTGAAAATTCAGACGCGTCGTGCAGCATCCACATATAAATTAATGTCGTGTGCTTAGGGTACATACCTTATTCCGCTTCGAGTGTCTGAAAGTATGCGCATTGAACCAAGTTTTTTATCAATGGCATACCGTCAAACATATGCAATGGGCTATACAGACACGATTAAAATATTTTGTTGACGGCTGATCATTAATGATCTTTTTGTACGAATTGCACAGTTTAACGTAATGTAGCATAACACCACCTCTGTTCTATTATTCTGTCGAGATGTGCAGTATATGCTTCAATATACCATAGGATTAAACTCATGATCGGGTTACATTTTGTTCCATGTGTCATGAATTAGTCATAAGGCTTGCTGGTCACGAATGCTTGCTATGTATATTGTAATAGCCTTTGCTGGTGTTTAACAGCGAAAAGGAAGCAATTCATCATTTGCAAATTTGATTGTGTAGTTCTTGCTGCCTGGTTTCCCCGCCAAGTGGGCTACCTACATATGCAACCATCATTTGATGAGTGCAAATTAGCCATGTTTGCATGTAGCTTTATAATAGTGCTTTACCTTCTGTACCATGTTGTCATTTCTCTCGATGAAATAAATATTCAAAATGCCACAAGCCTGTGCAGCCGTAATGTTCAATGAATACATTTTGGTCGAACGACTTGCAGAGTGAAATTAGCTGGCATGCCTCGAATATTATCGGTATGCAAATGGGACTGCACAACACATACCCTAACACTCAAATCGTCCACATAGGGACCAGTGGCACCGTTACAAGCGAGTACATTATAACGATTATGCATTTTCAGAATACTTGTACTTTCAAAGGCACGGGAAGGCATGCCAACAATGTAACGGTCCTTACATTGTCACACTCAGTACACATCGAATATCTAAAAAAGCTGGTTCAAAATATTGCACTGGCCACGCGAGAGGTGTGTGTTCCCGTAAATAACGGACATCACGGTTGGCCATCATTATCCTTTATGAAGACCATAGTTAACTAAGCTTACAAACTTGTCGAAGCATGTGATAACCATTTAGTTAATGGCTCTCTGGGCCGGAAACATTAAGTCGCAAATTGGACGATGTAGCAGCATTATCTCTAATGGCCAATCGAATCCAAACAAAGCCGCCCGGATGAATAACATGCGCCGTATTCAGTGCTGTTCAGTTACGAGGAATTAAACAGTTATAAGATGATTATACGTATATAGTATGACATCATGTTGTCACACTTTCCGACGTAATTGTTCCTTCACCGAAGGAACAATAGGACAGGGGTGATTGCCATATATCCATCGACCCTAAACATATCATAAGACAGGAGCGATATGACACGTCGATTCGCAGTCGGGATAACAGAGAGCGTAATAGTAGTCTTTTTTTCCTCCGACAAACTGGCAGATGACTTCATGCCTATATATAATATCAACAGAGTCATAATGCCATGATACTCGATTACTCATACAAGTAGAATCATTCGTGAAAATGTAACACATATTGTATTGAAATGGCTCAGTGAATATCACAAGACCGAGCCAATGATTTCAAACGATACGCTTTGATGATATTTATTTTGGTATATTTAATGGTGTGTTGAATGATATCTGCCTCTTTATCATTTATCATTAATGCAACAAAACTGTGGCTTGTTGATTGGGACAGTAACACGTTTCTGCCGAACGTGCAGACACACGCCCGTGACACGTTTAGGTCTGCAGGAAATTGACTCCAGATGACGATGGCAGACGCTGCGTGACCCGACAGTACTAATCGACTCTGGTCAAATGGGTCGACACTTCAAAGTAAAATGTAGGGAAAGCAGTCAGTGTATGATTGGGTTTCTTATAAATCAATCATCATTTGAGCTACTCAAACTAAATGGACATTCGGCAATTGGCAATTGGATTTTGCAGGCTCACTCCATACTTGCAGAAATGTCAACGGACCGGTAAGGCAGCTAGCATGTCCAGTCAATATAGTGTTAGCGCAGGTGGAATAGCTATCCGTTCCATTATTATTATTGTGCACGAATGTGATCTGCGGCTGCTAGATCAACATTTGGCATCAGATTTGCGCAAAATTTTAATGGAATAAAAGACCTCTGAAGTAATTTAACCTGCATAGAATTCACTATTCTTGAATTAAACGGATCAAGGCGTTCGATATGCTATGACTGTATATTTCAAAACATAAGGTTCGCATCTAAATGTAAAAACTGCTTTCATCTGTGTGAACCTAATCTGAGCTAAAAAGAAACGGTTATTATAGCATGCACCAAATGGATGTAGATATACGACATAGCGGTGAGACCCCGTGACGTTGTGGTGAATCATTCTGCGTTTTCAGGAATTGGGCGCCGAGGCAGAAATAGATGTGACAACAATATGCTGAAGTATAGAAAGCCTGTAACATCGCTGATCAAACAATTCCATATGTATTGGAAATAGCTTTGGACAGGTGAAGAATGTAAGCGCGCCTAGACAACGTTTGTGGGCGTATTTGTCTTTGATACTCCAGATATCATACGAACTAACAGAACAGTAGTGGTTTTGTGTCCTGAATAAAGCCTAATTCGGTTCAGTTATATCCATGATGTAACCAGTGTTGAGAAGATATAAATGAAATAAAAGTTAGAGGTTATTATGTATAGATTGAATCCATAGACATAAGATATCGTGGATTAATTAACGTTAATTATAAAAAAGCGACTCGGCAATAATAACCTTCGTATAAATAATTGGCAGGTAATGATGTAACAAAGGACATGACAGCATATCCGTCGTAGGCTCTACCGGGGAATCAAACCTAATACATCATTAGCAAAACGTCCACACATCCTTAATGCGTGGATGCAGCAGGGAACTGCCAAGTAGAATCAAAGGATTCGTGTCGGATGGTCATTGTTAGCCGAAGTATATCTGACCTAAATATCAGTCCGCTGATAGCTAATGCATCCATGGACCTTGACCATAATAAAGAAGTAAAGGTATGCGGCAAATTGTTAATGCAGGAAAAGCTGTTATTTTGTTTAAAATGTATGCTTGTATTTCCTTTCAGTCGTTAATATGAAATTGTACTAGATAAATGTATGCAAATAGAGATATGTATGCAGATACAACGTTTATTTGGTTATAGAAGCAATTCATAAGACATTGCGCCGTAGGCTTTATACATCCATGGAACTTGACTATAATATAGAAACCGAGGCATATGGTAAATTTTGTATTCAGGATATCAAGTTTGAGGCAAACCTCCAATGACAGCGCTGGCACAAATCTTTTATGTATTATATACAATATCACAACAGACTAAAAGCCTTTATGAAATGCGACTGCTGTTTATGTGTCCTTTCCACCATTAGCAGCTACATGTAGCAACTGAGATTATTTCGCTGAGGGAAGGCTGTGCGATCATAAGGAAGAGGCGTGTTTCAAGCAGCTCCGGTCATGCCACTTTGTAACTTAATCAAGGGAGCCTGATGGGATTTAGATTGGATTAAGCTCACGACTGACAGTGTTTCGGTATAGTGTATGCACCTGATAAATTATATACGTTACAGGCATTCCTTAAATAGCCATATTAATGTATTATGTATACTCTTCGCGATCGTCTGGATATAGTCTCTCAGACACGAGAATAATGCTGAAGAAAAGTAACGACAGTAATCAGCTATATGAAACCAGGCCATATAGCACTCTTGGTCAAATTTGAAACCTATGATATAAAATTCTGCGAAGATCATGCTTTAGGCTTGCTGTTTTGAATGGCCAGAAGTGTGCCGAACGATTTTGCTCTGTTTGCTCAAGCTTGATCCAAGCTGTTCAGTTTATTTTTATTTTTATCACAATAAAGCTGCTCGGGCCTCTTTATATCCATGCTCACTTTGCACAGTTGTTAGGTATTGTCAAATACGCAGCATTTGTCTTCAATTTGTTCATTTTGTATATTCATGTCGTAGACTTAAGGCCCGTACCTTTTTCCTCTTCGAATCTCTGAAAGTGTGTACAACGAACCAGGTATTTTATCAATGGCATATCGTCAGAAATATGCAATGGGCTATACAGATGCGATTGATATATTTTGTTCACAGCTGTATGATACCACGTATTGCCTGAGCCAGTTAAGATTGTAATATGTGAAACAGGTGCAAATCATATAACTGAAACCCTATTGCAATTTACGACAGAAGTGTCATCTGAGTCAATTTCTGTAGAACGGTGTTTGGCAGGGTATGATTAAGTTTATGATAAATCAGTCATCTCAAACTAAATGGACATTCGGCAATTGGCAACTGGATTTGGCGAGGCTGACTTCATACTCTGCGGCAATTTACAACGGTCCTGTAAGGCAGCGAGTATGTCCAGTCAATATGGTGTTAGAACAGATCAAATAGCCATTAATCATGCGCTCGTAAGTGATTTGCGGTTGCTAGATCAATATTTGGCATGAGGTTTGCGCTTAATTGATTGCTTATACAGATAGCGTCTGGAATAATTTAACCCACATAGAATCCACTATCCTTGCAGTAAATATGATCAAGCCTTTCAATATGCTACGTCTATACATTTCAAAACATAATGTCATCATCTTTGTGAAATGACATTATGTAAAATAAGCAACCCATCAACGATGAAATATAAGTATACATAGTTTGCTCTGTGTGAGTGATCGATATTGGCTATCACAATACCCATATAGAAATGGAAATACGACGAACGAAGAAATGTATAGATATTGCTACCTTTTATGTAGAGCCATAGTCATCTGGTATCTCTCTAACGACATCATTTGGCTGGCTCTCAAATTTCTGATTATTATTTATAGTTTGCATCGTAATGCGGATTAGGTGCAGAAGGAAAATACACACCTGCGCGGCTGCATGTTACGGAAAAATTCCAGGTTATGACTAAACGTATCCCTCCCCTGATCTTATAGTATTCATCGCAGCCGCCGCTACACTCAATGTAGCCTTAACAAACTGCTATTACTCATAGGAGGTCCCTTGGGTTGACGCAAAATTACCCCTGGAATGGTGGGTTGTTAACCACACGCTGTTCATCAATCGTTTAGCAAACTAAAGCTTCGTATCTAGTGTCAAAAACTGCTTCCATCTGTGTTAATTTTAGATGAGCGCAAAATATGGTTCATCCAACACAACATATGCAGCCACTCTAGAACTACAATATATTTGTATTAGAACCACTGTTTTGATTATCTCAGATAAATGAGACAGCTGTGATAAATTAGGCCGTAAATAACGATGACTGCAGATAGGTGTCGAAAGTTATTCAGACAGTAGTTCATTGAGAAATAATTTGTGATATTTGTCGTAGACACACAATAACGCATGCATTGTCCAAGCAAAAGGGATGTTTAACATTCATAGACCTTCATGATCTACTTCTGTTGCATTCTGAGTTATTGAATTGTAGATACAAAGCGAGTGCAAAAATGCAGTAACTTTCATTCCGTTCAGCACAAAGCAGTAAAAGGTTTATGGCATGAACGAAATTTATAAATGCAATGGAAAGTGGAAGCAATGGAACATGATAGCATAGGTTAGAATATGATAATTTTGACTATTTAATTACGATCAATATGGCATAGATATTTATACATCATTTATATATATATATAATCTAGGATTGTAATAGTATATATCGGTATAAGTAGTCAAATATATTTATAGATATGATCATAAAAACCATACTAGCTATACTATCACGTAGAATAATGAGCGGGTAGTAGCGGTAGATATATAACATTGAAATCCGGATTATATATAACTAAATATATAATATAAATATATATATATACATATACAGAGATATTTATATATATATATATATATATATATATATATATATATATATATATATATATATATATATATATATACTATTACTATACTATCACCATATATAGCGGTAGATAAATATATCCGGATATTTATATATATATATATATATATATATATATATATATATATATATATATATATATATATATATATATATATATATATATATATAAATATAATATAATATATGTATTTATATTTATATTTATTTAATCCGGATTTCAATGTTATTTATCTACCGCTACTACCCGCTGTTTCGTGATAGTATCGCAGTAGGTCGCCAACAACCATATTCGTCATATTATATGACAACTTCGATTATATGAGGTAATTAACGCTATCTCTATCTGAGCTCACAGGTCAGGAATATGTGCGAGCGAGTTCTGTTTTCATTCCCATTTTTTAGGGCCAACCCAAACCAAATAGACAAGTGAATTTGGTCAAATGAAGCTCTATATGCACACATAAAAGCCCGCTGTTGTTTTACTACTGATAGGCGTCTCACCGCCGCAGCTGCAGCTCTCGTGTTTCCGGCCATGTGTACAAACTTCCATGAAGACACTGAATGCCGGCTTTATCTTGTTATTGTGTGGTCGGCCTTGAATGGTTAAAGAAACACCCCTTGTCATACACGCACACCAATGCAAACAACGTACTGGCGACTAACAAGGCTCACTAAAGTCATTATCGCGGACCATACACCTTTTAAATAAATTGCTAATGATCGGTGTAACCACATGCACTCGCTACATGTGATTGTACATGAGATAAAATGTTTCCAATGTACGCTACCGTTCGAAGAAGAACACCAATACCCCATTTCGAGGTATGTAAATGAAGACAATCATCATGCCTTATATGCATTATTTAACTTCGTATTGAGGTTATCTGTATATTTGACGTTTTATATGTCACCTTCATTACCACACCTTGGAACATGGTACACTTTTATTGAAGTGTTTATTGTAACACTACAGCTGTCCTCTAGTACGTATATCAAATGCAAAGAGAATTATTGAAAATGTCCACCAGAATGCATATGCTACTGGAATAACGTGAAATTCATCATGAGTGTATTGATGCTCTGTCGGTCTGTAATGACATCGCTTTTGACAGCAAGGCGGGTACAAAAGCTGCACACAGTTTACTGCCTTCCGGCGGACATACAGTTCGCGCCTGCAGAATGAACTTTCTGTACGTAGCTATAATCTGGTTGATATGACACCCTTGGAAAAAAAAGATAATTTAACTTGTTTATTCCATTTCGGATGTGGCTATCCTATAATTATAACAACAAATTTCGCGAATGATATCCCAGAAACTATAGAATGATCACTGCAATGTTATGCACGCGAACGTGATCAACAACGTAACAAACTAGACCCGTCCTGTCCGGGCGCTCTCCTTTTATTGTAATGTGCATCATGACATCATTATCTGCAGAGGTCTTGGTTTAAATGCATTCAGAGAAGTCGGTTCGTGCTTAATATTAGGCTGATTCTCTGCTCAACCTTTGCATTCATAGTCTAGCATGTTACAATAAGTCATTAAGACAAATAAATCGACTGCCAGGAATATGTGTCTCCAATTAGCATATCAACATAACACCAAAATGACGTTCCTCCATTAATCGTTATGGCATGTCGTCCCTATCATACACATTAGTCTCTGCATCATACTGTTGATCAAACTTGATGGGATCTTTGATTAAACATTGCTTAGAAATCAGACGCAAAAAAGCGTATGCGTAATTTCTTGTGACTTTAAACACCTGTATAATGGCCAAGACATACATTTGGTCTGTCATAAACCAAATAGAGCAAAACAATGAAACTACCTACAGAAAGGAGAAATCCTCGGCATTGGCAGTACACTGACGTAACAGAGAAACATTGAAACAAACAAAGTGCTTATTGAATCAACTATGGACACCACACACAAACACACACAACACCCCCCCCCCCACCACCACACACACACCACCAATCACCACCCCACCCCACCACTCACACTCACGCTCTAAACACCTCTACTCACCGGCAATTATAAGCAAACTTGCTTTGATTACAACAGGATCATGCAAATTTATCGCATTCAGAAACGCCTGTTTGACCTTTCTTATTCCCTACAAGCGATCGACTTGATCAATTGTGTCTCATTGTTATATATGAATTTTAACTATGATAAGCCATTTTGTGATGCAACCCGATCATGAAATAACACCATGCCAATGTGCGAATTTTTTACAGAGCTCGGAATCAGCAAGCAAAAAGTTCCCTTCATAATTTGTAAAAACATCATTAAAAACTAACTCTGAAATTCGCAACTGCACAGTTGTGTCATCCCATTAACTAGCCGAAATCCCGGAAGGAAATAGAAGAATTCAACCAGCCTATAACTCATAACCGTCGGTAGCAAAATGTTACTGATGGACTCACGCTAGGTAAGCTCCGCAGCAACGATTAGAGATTGAACTGATATTGGCATCGTTATCTGGAACGCAGTACATTAGCCGAGAATGAAGCAGATAGCAATCCGGCAAAAGCATGCAAACGATGATAAGTGAATTCCAGCATTGAATTGTTGCCTTATTTTTGTATTAACTATTGTAAATGAGTGCGATGTTATTTCGCTATGTTTATTTTCCTTTCCAAGAGATGACGCATTTTCCCTTTGAGATTATATATTCGCGCTACCGAGGCTCTTTTTCCGATTTCTTTAGGCGATAAATATTAACCAGGACACAATTGCGCAAACAATGTGTATGTTAAGTGCGTCCATAGGTTCATCAATAGGGCTCCACATATAACTCCAATGAATTACAATGTTAGTAATAATTACAAGTCCCAGGTTCTATTTAATAGAGCTTTATTTATCTCCTGTGGTCAGATAGCATAGGGTTCTGGGGGTAGTGAATTGTCCTTACGACAGATGATTAATATATTCAAGATAAGTTATCATATAAGTCGCATGCCATGATTAATTATGGGATGGAGTTCGTTTGCAAGGTGACGGGTTGTTTACCAAGCACAGAACATTTACTAATTCGTTAGTGAATAACCCTACTGAACGATAGTCGAAATGAATCGCTGACCTTGCACCCGATCTATCGATGGCTTTGACCATGTCAGTGAAATGTTGTGAAATATATATATACTGTATATGTACATATAATTTCATAAACAAAACTGATATCATTTGTATTAGTCTACCAAAGATCCAGCAGTATGAGACCTGATGCATTAAATATTGTTTTATGACATTTCAATATACAATCAAAGCTGGTATTGATCCAGTAACTGGATCCGCAGCGCAGTCGTTCATTAAAGTGACAGACATATCAATATTATTGATGTAGCAGCCTTCTATTTGCATTTTTTCTCGCTATCTCTTGCACTCTACTTATGTATCCGCTGCTCAACACTTTTTTTTCAAATCAGCATATCTCGGTGCGTCTATTGGCACTATGGATACTTTTGGTCAACTTCTCTCAATCTCAAATGAAATAAGCCAGTTAAACGTGCATTATTGAGAACCAGTTCCCGTCACGACTTTAGCATTGTCAGCTTTTCAACGTTAGGCGTAAAATGTGACCTAGATACGCAGGAGAACAAAAGCCGAAGAGGTACATTGGTACATACTTTTACGCCCCGTTGGAATGATAATCCTCGGCAGACACACAACAAGTATATATATCTGCAAAGTGTCAATAAGATATGATGTCTTTGGTTAGTGAAGTTATACATTATAATTGAAATTTTCCTTTTCGTAAGTATGGTTGATCTGTTGTCTGTTTCGTAGTCTTAACTGGTAACAAAACCCAGTTTTGCATCCTTAAAATGCATTTGCAAATACATATATAAATGATAGAATAACAACTTCAGTCCCATTGAATCACCAAACGGTTATAGGGCATATTTTGCACGACTGACGTATGCTCAAGTTACGTACATACCAGCACAAATCTATGATCTCGAACCCCTGAGGTGCCCTTGTTTCACTCGTCACATGCAATGTCAGCGTTAACAGGGAATGAACAAGTTGGTGCGTTGAGGGCGCAAATTTACAATTATATAGCATATCTTAAAGGCACCAGTTCCGGGATTCTACAATCGCCGACACCACTTTATACATGAATCCAATAAATATAGAAAGGATGGACTTTACGTGGTGTGGATGTGATGGTGTCGCCTGGTGGGCACTGTGGATCCGTGTGATAACAGTCAACCGTGACCCTTCATGACACTAGACTATAATGTTGACTGCGAACATCTATCACGATGGACACTTAACTTTGCGATCTCTACATTACAACGGATCCGTTGGGACCCCGCATACTAGTCATGGGTCAGTGTGAAGTCTGATCGACCTTGCGCAGTTGACACAAGACCAACACTTCATCGATTCAAGAGTTACTGAACAATACAGTTAAATCAGCCAAGGGCTATGGAAGTCACCTGACCGAGACCCCGTGCTATTGCAATTAGTGTTATGTTCCCCAACAGCATGTGTAAATGCTATGATATGGTACATGAAGACGAATACCTAACAAATGATACCTGTGCCGTCATATACATTTGAACTAGTCTATTCGACGCTTAGTTTTAGCTAATTATTGCTCAAATAAAATGTAACAAAATCCTTGCTGGTGCAGAATATCTTTCAATATCAGTAGCAGCAATAAAAGCATGCCTTTTTCAAATATCTCTCAACACCAATCAAACTGTTGATTTACTCTCTAAATGCGTGAAGCGTTGAATGAAGATTAATGGGCGTGTCTAAGTGTAATGTTGCCTAACAAGCATTTTATCTCTGACGTTATCGATGTTCGGTGCAGTGGTGTGTCTTTGCTAATAGCAGCACGAGGACCGGACGCTGCGAGACAACCATTTGCGAGCGTATACCACAATGCCTAAGCAAACTCCATCGTCTCTGCTATATTGGCTAACAACCGTCCTCAATGTCTACGAATAAGTGGACCATGGTAATATAAATGGTATGGCGGATGCTTGGGAGCGATACGAGTGCGAACATTTGATATAGTCCAGATGCAAGTTTTATGAGCGCCTAAGCCCTACCCCTTGAGGAAGAATAGAGATGCAATGGAGTAGCCGCGCGACGGACGGCAGGCTACATAATATTTTGTAGCACCACCACTACTTCATTAGTGTAGTTTGACAGATTATCACTCTTCTGCGGTTGCGATTAACACTCGTTGACCATGCATGCTCATTACGACATCATGCACAACATCATAAACCTAGTGCGTCCAAACTTGCTCTTTATAGATAACATAATCTCCCGCCATTAACCACTCTAGATAATGGTCTTATATTGTTTATTGCTTGCTTGTTGCCCTTACGTGGTGGTTGTCACCAATTATGCTGAAGATTACATTTCGGCTACGTTCGTTCCTTGAATGCATTGAAAGATTGCAACGATGAAGATGCACATTTTGTATTAAAGCAATTCATGCTGTCGCATCGTCTTAACGTTATTATCAATTCAAAGAGACTTCTGTTTCAACTTAGCACACTATTGAGGTATTGTTGCCAATTTACGTCAGTCGAACATTGAATAACAAAGGCCAATAACAAGTATAGAGCTTGTGATAGTCACATATCTCATGTCGCTTCTGAGCCCCGACTTCTGGCGTTGTAGTTATTAGATGATAATGATGATGACGATAGTTTTGGACTATTCCACCACGTCTGCATACAGTGCTAAGGATGGATATCCTGGTTCCGTTCCCCAGTAACCAGGAATATTATTGGATATCATACAACAAAGGCAACATTCTATTTTACGAGAGCAGTGCCACTTGTGAATTGCAGCAAACAGACTCCCTGCTACGGTGCCTGATATTGCTGCATATAATATTGATCAATGCTTATTATGGGTTTACTCCTAATGTGAATGGCTATTGGCATCATGGTCAGGAGCACTTAATTCTCTTTAAGATTTTGCCGTAATGTACACAAACTGTATGTCCAATAAATGTAAATCAAATCGCCAAAACGGCCAATTTATTAGACAAATGAACTGAAGCATTTCGTCGACATATTCTTAGAGAATGCGTTGCGGCCCCGTGTTCCTATCAGCATACATCTGCTGTGTATCATATTGTGACAAGCTGCATACGGCAGTGTGCGTTTATTATGCAAAGGTCAAGATAATAGCTGATTGATTAGTTTGAATTTTTTCTCGTTACGTTGACATGACAACTTCGACGTATCGAGAAAAAATTATTCATTTCCTCATTAATTGTGATTTCTGTCTACAGCCTTACAGAACCCATAGTGCACCGAGCACACCCTAGCGGCATCTTGGCACGTTCTATCACATCGTTTTCTCATATGCAACTTACATCACATGTGATCATTCACACAATACACTGAATGAGATGAATGATACGCAAAATCCAGGTTCATTTATATGGGACTTTCATGCAATTACATCGTTTCAGTAAATTCTACTTCCTTAAAATGCGATCTTACATAAAAACCTACAATATGCAGTTATTTGATTGGGCGAGCGGGAAAAGCCAAATTTATATACAGAATGGGACAACCTGATAAAGGGATATTTATATTTTCGGTTGACGCTTAACGCGTACGAAAACAATATTTTTCAGCAGCAGAGGCGTAATGCAATAGACCACAAGGGCTGCTTATTGCTTTTCCATCATGCATCGCGTGTCCCGATCGAATTAACACTGTTGCATTACTGCACCCCATACATCACACTAAATAATTTTGCTGGGGTCTTCAGGTCCTTTTGCACTGCATATAGATATTTTCTACATAGCCGAACCCTTATTTTACCATGTGACATTTTTATATCACCTCAATGCCTATATCCGATACATTGAACATTAAATACACCATAAAAAACATGCAATGAAGTCGTAAATACGAATGACACACGTCTTATAGCTACAGAACAGACTAAACGGATACATATATATATATATATATATATATATATATATATATATATATATATATATATATATATATATATATATATATATATATATATATATATATATATATATCTATATATATATATATATATATATATATATATATATATATATATATATATATATATATATATATATATATATATATATATATATATATATATTAGCACGAACGCGTACATTGCCCCTCCATCTAACAACTACCAACTTCCAGGACGATCTACAGCAGGCGTGAGGCGTTTAAATATGCAGCAACCATATCTATCTGATTCCCTGATTTTGCGCCTCTTTTGTTACATATGAAAACAATGATCTGTGTTCGAAACGGTATAGGTTTCCTTATCGATAACGCATAACATGACCGAAGGTGAATACCATTACAATCGGGGATACACAGTCAAGCGAAGACGAGTCTGATGTCTGGATATAATTGAGGCGCCGTAATTGAATAACACAACGCAGTACGATTACATTCTGCAATGCTTATTTCTGTTACCTGAGAGGAAGCATTGCCGTCTTTGCGACCATATCGCCGGGTAACAAAGAACCAGTTGCTTTATTCCCCTGACGATAAAATTGATCTATGTCTGCACTTTTCCGCCAGTGTCCATGCCATCGACAGGTTTATCAATAACCGCTGCAATAATACAGCCTGTTATCTCGATTGCCTAGTCGAACCATGCAAGGGATAATGACACAGCAAAATGCGCAATTCTTCTTATACAAAAACTGCGTCATTACTCGTTGATTAGCTAATGGCGAATGGTTATAATGCTAGTGGATTTGTATGACGGCAGTCGTTACTGATTATTGGTGCATTACAATCAGGATGGACAATTAGTTATAATAATTGTCATGCAATGATTTATGCTTGAAGGAAGACTGCTTGCAGTTGTGCGGTATGTTAACTTAGCATACTGCATTTACTCACTTGAGGATATTTGAATAATAATGGAAACTATGGCCTTTGCTGTTCCACAGCCCACCTGGTTAAGTTTTAGCAAAATAGAGCAAAAATGAATTAATACTAGGATCACTGCCCTAGTGAGTCGTAAATTGTATTTGGAAATACCGAACATCATTGATCACATCATGTCAAACGATCTATATAAGATGGCGCATCAGGTCCATCTTGGGCAGATCGGTAACAACTGCATCTACTTTTGCTGGCAAAGCTGGTGTTAAAAGGATCGGTGAAGCATAGAAGATATGTACCAGATAAGGCATCACGGGTTTATAAATTGGCAGCCTATGAAAAACAAACATCCGCTATCAAACGACGGTAAAGTAGTTCTGTAATTCTACATATTAACGAACTTCAATCGCGACTTTCGCTTTTGAAATTCATATAACTATACGGTTACATAAATACACATCGGTTCACAGTAAAATAGAGATCTGGAAATGGTTCATTGTAGTATATTTCACATCAACACTGTCAAACCAGTATACTATTACGCCCAATCCTTAAATTAAGGGAAGGCACAACACTTGTAGACGGTCAACATGCAAGAATCAAACCTTGTACTTTTCAGCATGTAGCAATAATGATATAAGACAAGTTATGGACCTAAACGACATAGTCCTTGAGATAGATAATGGGTGAGGTGGATGTGGTGCAATGTAATTGGTTTGACATAAGGGCTGTGTACAGGTGTGCAATCCCTGGGATGATATATGTTCTTTGGCGGCGACAACCAAAGCTAGAATGCAACCAGCAAAATGTATTTTGGTCTTCAACAGCTTTTTTGTTCATTTATCTAGTGGTAATTATCAGTAAGTAATTAATATGCCCCACGGCCCATAATTACTCAAGTCAGGGACCATCAACATATTTCAGATATTCAATGTTGCGCCAGGGTCAAGGAATACAAGAGGCCAGAACTGTTGCTGTATCCACGGGTCGGGGTGCCATAATAAGATGCCGTTTTTCTTGAGGTACTTTCATTCATCATTTCAGGTGTTCTACCTTTGATACACATATCCCGAATATTGTTTAGCAATAGGGTTTTTATCCTCTGCGAAGAGCAGAAGTGTATGCTGTTACCCTAGCCATGGAAATGACTTTATAAGACGCCCACAATCTCCGCCACATTCTCACGGCATGATACTGAAAGACTGCCGAAATAATTCTGCACTTTGCTTCTTGTGGGTCGTGACTGCTTCATGAATGATCCAACCGGGGCTGTCCCGAAACATGACCAATTAACTGATAGATTCATTAATCATACGATTGATATAGCTTGAATACTTTAGATGATATCAGAGAAAACCGAGGGCCCATATAACAAGTAAACACTATAACCTGATGAACAGGCCTAGCGCGACAGGGGTCAATAAGGGTCACGACTTAGGCGTTGATTGTACACGAAGATTGACGAGCATATCTTATGAATAATCGAATGCACCAGATTTAGACATACTGCTGCCGACGGCTCTTGGGTCAAAGAAACCAACACACATATATGCATTATATACTCACGTATTATCACCATCCGCACGCGGCTCCAGCACTACCATCGCATACATCAGTATGTTGCCCATGTGACAGTCCATTCATCAATCTGGAGGTGGGTATTTGGAAAGTGCAGCTGTTTTATATCGGCACCTTGCCAAATTTGCCACATATCGTACACAATTAATCATTTGTCACCTTCTGCAGCCATCATTGTAATGAACACCGTTATGACCAATTGCAGGGTATTGAATGGTTTAAAAGCACGACTGTGTTATAATATTGAGGCGCAGCAGAGGTATAACGGCACATTAGAAAAGCGGTCAGGTAGGGTATGGTAAATGGCAGGTTAGGAAGTGTGAATGGTCCTCAGGCATAAAAAGAATGTCGATAACATATCCGCCATACCTGTAACATCCCTTTCGACTATTCGTTTCCACCGCGCTTTAGCACCCCATATTCCCCTTCCTTTTCTGAATCAACGTGCAGAGGCCCTATCATGAAAAACATTGAGGTATTGAGATGCACTCGCCTTGAAAAGAATAAATTCGGTCTGTATTTGCAAAAACTGCGAGGGGTTATATGAGGAGTTGAAGCAACACGGCGAAGCATTAAATAATGCAATATAATGTGCCACATATGCCAAATAACCTCTCTATCATCATTCCGAACTGCTTTTGCGTCTGGTCAAATGCTTTGAAAGTGTAATATATGACCTATTATCCACCATCCGAATAATCTCTATGCATAAAACAGTTTCTTTCGCATTTGCCGATATATGTGAAGAGATGTGCTCGGCGAAGTATGCTTCCAAAAAGGACCGGAAGCTGACAACCGTAATCACAGTGGTTGGTCGAAAGCATGTTTTGGTGGAGCCATCTTATTAGTGTGCAAATATTGCTGGTTTTGAGTGCACACCATCAGTTGTTTTGATAAATAGCTTGACATTTTATATGTTGTAAGTGGATGCGTTGGTTTAGGTTTATGTTTGGAAATGATTTGAAAGCATATGACTAAATTAGGAAGTGTTTTTGTCCATGGAATCTTCGCACTGGTTCATATCAATGACACGCGAGTCAACGAAATATTTGTAAGTATGGGAGACACAGACGTCACAATGGTCTTCACTATGTTTAAGAGCTCTTAACATTGTAACAAAAGGATTTGTTGGTTATTGATGTTTTTTAGCACAGTTTGCATCTGCCTAACATAATACTGTTCGATTATTATAGCAATTACATATGGAGAACATTATTTATGCAATAATGATCGATTGCACTACTAAAGAATATTGGGACACAGCTACAAGTGTAGAACTCACCACAGTGCTTTTAGTCAATTCAATGACCTGTGCGGTTGCATATGTACACCTAAAAGAGCATTTGGCGAACCATATACTAAAATGGTCGTGAGGTGTTTATGTTGCCGTGTGAATTATCACTTCATCAAACCATGATTTAGGATATCGCATTGATGGCATCCAGCAATACTAAGACAGTGTCACGTGGTCGATATATTTACTAATCAGACGCTTTATAATAGTCAACACGGCTTCCGATCCTAACATTCTAACGATGACGAAATAATGGAATTATATGATTTATCACTTAACGCATGAGAATATGAGAATAAACAAGGTGCATCGATCTCTCTAGGACATTTGACACTATTGATCTCATAACTCTTTTGCCAAAGATGCATCACATTTTCATTATTTCTTTTACTATTCTACGCAATAGTTCTGCTCATGAGTTCTAACGTATATGTTATTGCACGCAGCCATGTTATGTGAGTTGTTTCTGTGTATTATTTGTCCTGGGGTGTGGCTACTTTGTGAGTTGCAGTGTTTCTGATTAAGGCCACACCTCCCGGATCCATGAATCATTACATGATTTGGAACAAAAATATATGATTATTATTAATTTTATCCGGGAAAGTAATTTTTTATCCGATTCACAATACTACAGATATAGTTGTTAATCAGTTGTCTGTTCCCAGAGGGCCATGTAAATGCGATGTTTTTTCATTCCTGGAATGTGACATCGAGGTAGAGAGAGAAGCGACATACTGGTTTTACAATCAAAGTGTTTTATCATTGCAAGCTTCAGATGCCCAACTAGACAACATTAGAACAAGATGCAATAGCTAGTTTAGAAATAGAAGCTTAATTATACCAAATCGATTATAGCTGACAGGGCTCTTTCTGTGTATTTGTGCAGTGAGTCATGAGTTAAACACGCATCTTTAAGCTTTACGTTGTTCAGTTATATACATGCTATAGCAAGTATAGTTAGAAGTAATGGTTTAGTGATTGAATTCATTTGCGTTATTTGAAAAATATTAACCCTCGGACATTTGGATGGCAGGTAATGATGCACAAAACGACATGCCAGCTTATCCGTTGCTTGCTATACCGGTGAGTCAAATCTAATACGTCTTCGAAAAACGTCCTCATATCTAAAATGTATGTATTCAACCGGGATGATTATGTTTGATATTCGGCGATTTATGAATTTGGCGGTTCTGATGGCTCGTTGCAAACAATTATCTACATACATAAACATCATAGCCATGACAACACAATATCAATGTGTAGCCATATTATAAGACAGCTACTGTGGCCTGTCGTAACCGCAAACGCCTGGTGGACACAAATAATCAGTACTTTCGGCTGTTTAATTACAAGAGTATACAAACAACGATTCGTGTCCGCTGGTCATAATATGCTAAAGTTAAAATTGCAAATCAGCATGTTTTCGTTCTATCAGTTCGCTGTAGGCAGCCATGGGACATTGTGATAAATAAATTCATGGACTTTGACACTTATAAGGAAGCAAAGGGATACGGTAAACAATGAATGTAAGATATTTGCTTTTATTTCTTAAGCGAATGATTATTGGATGTATGCGTGTATTGACGATGATGATGATGATGATGATGATGATAATGATAATGATGATGATGAAGACGACGACGAAGACGACGATGATGATGATAATTATGATGATGTTGATGTTGATGATGATGATGATGATGATGATGATGATGATGATGATGATGATGATGATGATGATGATGATGATGATGATGATGATGAAGATGATGATGGTTCAGTCCAGCAGAGTAATGAAATAGCTCTAAAGACAATTGGTCATGGTCCAATTCCTCATTTATTGGGCGTAATCGTTGGTCTACGTTGATAAACGTAATTCCACTTGAGAAACATTGCCTCTTAGTGACAGATATAAACTTTGCTGCATTCATCCAATGACGGTAGTGTCATTAAATCGAAAAGAGGCTTTGATGGATTACACTCAATTTCGCTCCAGATTACAGTCCGAGCTGACACGGCATATGAAGCTCACAACTGAACCAATTCGGTGAAGATTGTACTTTTAGCCTGAATGGTCTGAAGCTGGAAGCAGCTTTATTATCTTATGCTTTCTCCATTGCAGTACATATAGGTTTTTTTCCAAACCGCTCCTCATAGTTCGTAAACACGTTTTTCCCACAATGTAGATGATCGGGTTTCTTTACTTACACACTTACATTACACAGGTGACAAGCTACCGTTTTACTTAATGTTACATTTAATATCAGCTATACTTTAGTTCTTTTTTTTTGCGACTACACTCTAATGCAGCGTAGTATTAAACAATTCTTCATTCTATGAATGCAATGAGCCATGTCTGCATGTAGCTTTAGCTCTGCGCCATGTTAAGAACCATTGATGGCATATTTTCAAATTAATAAGTTTGGTCTATATATTCTAATGTTTTCTAGTCGTCTGGCCTCACAACACGCTCTTTGAGCATCGTGCTGGAAATAACGTCACAAATAAGTGTGATTAAACGCGATATAGCCAAAAAACCTCTAACCGTCAATCGAATACAAACAAAACCGTCCAGAAGAATCGAATGCGCAGTATTGTTTCGTTCACTGGCTATGATATGTAAAATAAACATGACATTATGTTGTCATTATTTCATATGTAATTGCCCGTCGACAGGAGGAACAATATATCCATGGACCTTTACCATAGAATAAGAGAGATACGACATGTTGAAGATGATGAAGATGATGCAGAAGTCCTTTTTCCTCTGACAAAATGTTAACTAAGTTGATGGTTATACCTATTTCCGATTGAGCATGCTGTGATGGCATGATTCTCGATAATTGTAACTGAAACACTCCAGACAAAATAAGGCGTTTTATATTGAAATAATGAAATATAGGACTGAGCATGTACACACACACACACACACACACACACACACACACACACACACACACATATATATATATATATATATATATATATATATATATATATATAAGAGTATATACATATGAACATATATTTGTATATATAATAATTAATCATATATTCAGCCACAGTGGAAATAAATATATGTATATAAGAATATATATATATGAACATATATTTATATTTATATGTATAATGTTTAATCATATATTTAACCAAAGCAGTAAGGCCTCCACTTCATACTGAAGTGACAGAAATGCATTTTTCGCCTCATACTGAAGTGGTAGAAAGGCCTTCTCCGACTCATACTGAAGTGGTGAAAAGACCTTCTCCGCCCCATACTGAAGTGGTAGAAAGGCCTTCTCCGCCTCATACTGAAGTGACAGAAAGGCATTTTATACGCCTCATCCCGCTGCTACATAGGCACCTTGTTTGGCGGTGAGGTCGGGTTGGTTTGGCTATCGTGGTGGTTGTACAGCTTACACAGCTAACACAGAGTCGGCCAAAATTGGTTGTGGCTAGGCCTAATGACTTTCACCAAGCCGATCTCTGGTTTCTTCCTCATTACAGCGTAAAACATTGGACTAACGGTACGCCCTTTCAGTAGTGGACGTGGCCTCACGCTAAACAAGAGGCGTAAGAGCTTGCAGGTGCATTGGAATTAATATACAATCGAAGATCACTGCATTGGCCTCAACTACTTCAAGTCGACCCGAGACGGGAGTTTATGGGGGTGGTGAGCCAGCTGCAAGCACAACAAGGGGTATCCACCCGGCGCGGCCGTGTGGATGTCTTTTGATACCAGGTGTGATTGTGGAACTCTTTAGCCGCACTCTTGCTGAGGTGTGCTGGCCATACAAACGATCTTGTAGTGTATAGAGGACCGGATGCACCCGGACTGCAACTGACATGTGATATGTGCAGCAAACCACTGGAAGGTGCGTATGGTCGGCATGACCACTGGCATGCAACCTAAAGCTGAGGTTGAATCCCCAAGCAACAACTATACTAGTTGTCTTCAACATCCTACGGGATATGACTTCCACATCACCACCAACTGCATTCACAACAACATGGATAAGCATATCTCACTGTCCCTGGAACAGCTACGCTTCGTTGACAGTGCTCAGATCCTCTTGGCGTCGCTCGACAAGCTAGTTACGCAAAACAATCCTGAAACTTTTGCTGTGACTGACGGAACAAAGAGGCAGCTGCTCCAGAGAAAGTTCATGAATTGCTTGGAGAGGCTTAGCGTAATGGAGCAAGGCATAGCCGACAAAGACTACAAGTATGCACAACGAGAATGAAACAAGTTCGAGTGTCACAACATGGGGGACTATCACGATCTGTACATGCGTACAGATGTACTGCTCCTTGAAGACGTGCTAGAGTTACTGCACGAAACATGTCTGCGACGTTATGGCCTGGAACCGGCCGACAAGCTTTATCCAGTACCTCGATGCGAACAACCTGTATAGAAGGACGATGAGTCAGCCTGTACCAACAGTTTCAATAGAGTGGGTGGCAAACCCGGACGCATTGAGAAATACTATACCAACATATCCCGATGATGCAGAGACAGGGTGCATACTTGAGGTAGTCATGGAATACCCGGAGGAGCAAGGTATTCTAATTATCTCCGTGGGGGAGTGGGGATCCCTCTTTGTTTGAGATATTGGTACTCGACCTACGCAAAATGGAAAGTACGGGATGAACTACAGGAACCTAAATCTCTACCTCTCTATCTCGGGATGCGGCTAACAACAATTCACTGAGCGCTTTCCTCCAACCAGAGCCTTTTGAATGGAGCCTTACATCCGCACGAACACGGACCTCAGGAAGGTGGCCACCAGCGAGAAAGACCTCTACAAGCTGATGAAAAACTCGGTATTTGGTAAAATGATGGAGAACCTCAGAAAGTGAGTCAATGTCGAGCAGATGATGCTAAAACACACAGGTTGATGGCCAGTCCTGCAAATGCACGACATAAAGTATTTGACGATAATCTTACAGCTCTGCACATGCATAAGAGCATGTGCATTTATGACATCTCGAAGCACCCGATGTATGACTTCTACTACAATACAAAGACAGAATTCCATTATGCTATCCGACAAGGGATAAATTAGGGAAGCAAAAGGTGTAAAGAAGGCTGTTGTTAAACAGGCATCTGAGGCAGAGCAATACACGTAGACTCTGTTGGATAAGAAAAATGTCAGGTACGAAGGTATCTTCACAGTGCTACCTTCTAGGCATCACATCAGAGAACTAAGTACAGTGTTTAGCATATCAAGCGACACATGTAACCCAAGAAGAGCTTTCTCGTCAGTTTGTATTACAGCTGGCAGATCGCATAATCTCCATCGAGCCGGTATTTCTCGGAACATGCAACCAACACATTAGTCAATTAGTGAGTGGAGATAGAAACTTCGTCCATTCAAGTTTACGACGACTCTTGTCATCTGTTCAAGTATTAATATCCGACTTATTTATCATTGCACTCTAAATTGCCAATTCGCGAAACACTGAAGGGAGTTGTACTGGCCACGGTACCCATGGAAGCTAGATGCTGGCGTTGTGTCAAACGGTTAGCACTCAATTTTGTGTATCTGTGGTATATAACTAAGATATTGTGCTCACCGTGATTCACATTTATCCTACCCCGTTGAGAAGGCTTGTTAGATAAAACGGCCATTTAATGTGTTTGCCAGTATAAGAAATCGGGATAAAAAGGTGATCCAGCCACTGACATAGACCATCAAGAAGTGGTTTTATAAAACAATGGGTTCAGATCATGCACGACTGATGCACATAAAATTGAGATCAAAATATATGAAGCCAAATTCAAGTTAACTGTCGCCTTGTTGTCCGATCTTCCATACCTGGCAATGCACAGAAGCTCATTGTATAATATATATCTGTGTCTGTGTGCACATATTCTTCTCCCGTAAGATTGGTCTTAGCCAGTTGCACATTGGTTCTAATATGCTGCAGTTTTCCGAAATCTGCATCTTTTAGACAAACTCTTAAATCCAATGATAATTAGATGACACATGATGACGATGCGCACAACTCATGATTGAAATAAACGTTCGCAAACGTTTATTACGCCTATAATTAAATTGGAATCACTGCGGCGATTGGGGAATGGTCATAACGGCGATATAAGGTGAGATGCACAAAAACGCTCGTTGATGCACGACAAACTGTACTTACGCGACGCACATATGTTACATTGCAGTTGCACACAACCCATAATTATGACTCATCAGCTATGCAAGTTGAAGTACCTCACCACACAAACAGCGAAGCCTTAATGAATATTAAATGCATGCCAGAATTTGCTATCCCTGTCGCGTTGTTGCTTATGGCTACGTTATTATTGATAAGTGGCTGTATTTGCGGCCGTGATAACTAATTGCTTGATGACGACAAGCAACGACAAGCCCGACAATCCACCTCATTATTTCCATCATGCTTTTAGGATTAGCACCAGATCGCACATCCCAATTGCTTCCCTGGTCACAACAGAAGTCATCGCATGGAGTAACAAAACCCAAAACGAATTTATGCATTGTGTCGCTTTTTATTCACAGTTAGTTGATCGCGGCAAGGAATTGTTTGCATTTGTTCAGAACCAAGTGGGGATCCCCGAGAATCGACGATCAGGCAGCTGCAAGAGAAGAATTCAACAATGATGTGGCTTCGGTCCCCTCAGATTGTATAAATGTTAAGCATAAATGTCAGGCACTGTGGGATGATTCTATCCGCAACAAACTACATGAAATTTTGCCCCTAGTCAGGTAGTGGCCTTACAATGGCTACAGGTCACATCAATACAGCTAATACTTTTCTATAATCCCTGAATGTATCCATTCCAAAAAGCACATAGTGCCAAATACATTCGCAATAAACATGTCCATCTCATTTTTGTCAGTGACTGCTTTTTCTGAGTTTAAAACCTTTCCAAATTATCGATAGGTTTAATCCATCTACAATTTTAAATGATCCAATTTTGTTATAATTCGCATTAACACATTAAATTTATTCAAATAGATTTCATTTAAATACTGTCCGCATGCTTGATTGCTTATCTCTCCGCTGTGTATTTCACTACATCGTTGTAGGTACGATTTAACGCACAAGAGTTGGCGGATGTATGCGTCTAGGGGAAGTCGTGCGTCTGTTGACAGATCGTTACGTGTAACACATCAGAAAGTAAAGTGAGGCCCGTGAGTGATCTTTCAATCCGCTCATCGACGCTTGAAAGGAAATGGAGATGACCTTCATTCAACATCATCCACAAATGCCTACAGTAACCTACACATTACTTGCCTTTTTAGTTTGAGGTATAGACTCACACATCGCATAGAAATGTTCGTTTCATCACATTGGCCTAAATCAATAAAAAGTGTTATCATCATCTAATAAAAATAGCTGATGCATCACTGACAAATGAATGTGTTGATTGCTTTCCTTATGCCAACGCATTTGATTAAGCCAAAGTAGCGGAGCCGCGGCGTAGTCGTTCCTTTAAGTGGCAGACAAGCCAAATAATAACACGTAACCGCCTACTATTTGTAATTGCTATCGCCACCTACTTATATACAGGCTACTCAACACTACTCATCAATTTGGTACACGTTGCTGTAACTAATCTAAACATGTATATACGCTATTGAACATTTGGATGAATTTGATGCTCGTTACTCAAAGAGGCGTTATTCTCTGGAAACAATGGTACAATATATTAGTCATAGTTCGAGAGAACCAGCATTTTTACATCCGATAGACGAACACACTGATGTGTAACCAATAGAGAATCCTATGGAGGGGCCACTAGTAAGGCTGTGCTATCATAAATGAGGAGTAAACATCGTGCTTATGGTATCATAACGGTAATATTTGTCAATTCCTATGATTTTCAAATGAAATAAGCAAGTGACACGTGGATTTTTGAGGACCATTTCCTGTCATCTACGCAGCAATGTCAGTTACTCGACATTAGGCGTAATAGTTTGACCTACTTACAGAGGAGATCAATAAGCCGAAAAAGTAGAATGGCGCATACTTGTGTTGCACCGTTGAAATAATCAACCTCTGCCGACCCATAATATTATATTATTTCAGTAAAGTGTCAATTTACGACGCATAAATGTTTTTGCGTTGCGCACTGACATGTAGCTATATATGATGGCATTAATTAGTGCAATAATACATTAATACTCTTTTTCGTATGCATGGTTGACTGCACGTATTATCTGTATTATAGTCGTAACTGTTAAATAACATATTGTAGCATCCGTTAAATGCATTTGCAAATACATGTATAAATGGTAGGATAACAACCACGGCTATTATGCATATTTTGCATGACCTACATATGCTCCCGGTATATGCCAGCACCAATCTGTGTTCACTGCTACGCTGGTTGCACCACGCCACACACCTACCATTGTTCCCAGAGCCCTGAGGTGCCCTTGTTTCACTCGTCGCATCCAATGTCATTGTTAACAGGTAGTTACCTAGTTGGTGCTCTGAGGGAGAAAATTTACAATTAAATTACTTATCTAAAGGGCACCAATTCCCAGATTCTCCAATCGTCGGTATCGCTTTTTGCATAAGTCCCACCGTGGCTGCATATAAATATCGGGTAATGTCGAATCAAAATAGACATTATTCGGTTGTGGTTGTTAAGAATATTGAAGGCATTGATAGATGCCTATGGAGCTTATTATTTGTCTATGTCATATATGACTATGGTATTTAGCATTGAGATCAATAAAAGCAAACACAGTTTACTTTACGTGGTGTGGATCGATTGGATCGTTATAGCCTGATTTGCACCATGGCTCCTTCACAATTGTTCGCAATCTAATTTGGCATGTGTTAGTGGGATGTGCGATAGCATGCAAGAATGACACGGCAGGGCAAAAGAATACTATAGTGGATGCGAATATATATCATGAACTCAGCGTTACATTACAATGGGTCCTTTTGGACCCCCATATACTGGTAGTAGGTCACTGGAAGTTTTATCAGCCTTGCACAGTGGATACAATACTGCTTTAATTAAAGAATGAGTGACCAAAACAATTGAGCCAGCTAAAGACTATAGAAGCCATTTGACCCAGAACACGTGCTATTTCATTTAGTGTTGTGTTTCCAAACTGCATGTGTCAATGTTTGGGTAAAGACGCATAAGTAGATGAAGAAAGATAACTAACTCATATTCTTCTGTACAAGTCATTGCGACAGTTAGTTTGAGAGGATCATTGCTTTAATAAATTACAACCTTATCCTAGCTATTGAAGAATATATTTCAATATTAGAAATAAAAATCCTGAATCGCTGCAATAAAATGATTTTTTCTAATATCCCGCCACTCCATAGAGTAGGTGTTCCCTAATATGGAGGCTTTGAGCGTGACTGTTTCACCATATTATTCTTATGTATTGCAAAGTTGCTTGTGTCGTAGAACAATATGGATTGATTCTTTCAAAGGGTGAAGCATTTTATGAAACTTTATTTTTCATTCATTGAATATGTAGGCAATTTGACCCATATAAGGGTTAACTTGCATCACATGGTTTACATCTTTGACGAAATGAATTTCTCCGTGCCATGGTGTATCCTAGCTAAGAAGAGGACGTAGGCCGTATGATGTCAGACAACCAAGTGCAAGACCAAGCGAAAATGCTCGCAATTAATCATGATAGAGCAAATAATGCTTCCCAGTCAACCAGATAAATGAGCCGCCACTTATACACATTACCTGTATAAATTACCATATGGTCTTGGGCTATATTTATATCACCCTTATTTTTCATTTTCACCGAATAATATGATGCATATAGTGCGTGACAAGCTCACATACTGTTCAGCAATAAAACTGCTGGCTAATGTCGACTTGTGACGAAATTGGTGAAGATAAATACACGCACTAATCGTAATGGATTACGTTGGAATTTTAGAAAGCGATTTGACTAATCTCTTGCGAGCACTTTGTAACCTAGTGTATACTAGGTTACAAAGTGCTCGGTAGAGATTAGCCCAGTAATCTTCCCTTACAATTTAATACAATTCCGGGCTTGTTATTTATGTGTGGTAGCTAAGGGCTGGCTAGTATGGAAGATAATTTTACATCGACATCTAGTCACATTCTTTCTAGAGAATATACCAGCAATACCGGAAATTATATGTATCTGTATATATAACCATATATATATATTCACATATATAATATATACAATAGAAATAAAACGAATGTTAACGGTGCTTCCATACAGTGTTAACCAATTCGATTTTTTGTGTCAAATAGCACGAATGTATCGAATGCCTAATTGCGACTATATCAGGTACGCAGAAAATAGTCATTTATGTAAACAAGGTGTTGTCACCATAGCTAAACGCATAATGAATATATGCAAATCTTCTGAAACGAGTATGTTAAGGAAACTTCTCATTCACATACCTTAAAACACGGCGTATTCAGGCAAGTAAAATGTCTTACGCAATAGAGTAAATAAGTCATTGCCGATGTTTCCAGGTACTCCAGATAACTCTTACCTTCTCTGATTTATGTTCTGTTATTCGAAACACAAGCTTGGGACTGAACTTAGAAGAAGCATCTAACAATTCGTTGTGTACCAACGAAACACATTACTACGCTTGAAAATAACATTGAACGATATAACTTATACGTTATATGTGTTCTTTGTCACTGGGTTTTTGTGAACAGGTTTTGTGGCCGGGTTTAAATGATAATATATGATTGTTTTTATATGAAAGACATGTTTATAGCAATCATCTAGATGTCATTTTACCAGAGCGATAAAAGGGTGCCATTTAAATTACAGAGATAATAGGGTGCCATTTTATAACAGAGATAATAGGATGCCATTTTATTACAGTGATAATAGGGTGCCATTTTATTACAAAGATAATAGGGTGCCATTTTATTACAAAGATAATAGGGTGCCATTTTATTACAACGATAATAGGGTGACATTTTATTACAAAGATAATAGGGTGCCATTTTATTACAAAGATAATAGGGTGCCATTTTATTACAAAGATAATAGGGTGCCATTTTATTACAAAGATAATAGGGTGCCATTTTATTACAAAGATAATAGGGTGCCATTTTATTACAACGATAATAGGGTGCCATTTTATTACAAAGATAATAGGGTGCCATTTTATTACAAAGATAATAGGGTGCCATTTTATTACAAAGATAATAGGGTGCCATTTTATTACAAAGATAATAGGGTGCCATTTTATTACAAAGATAATAGGGTGCCATTTTAATACAGAGATAATAGGGTGCCATTTTATTACGGAGATAATAGGGTGCCATTTTATTACAGAGATAATAGGGTGCCATTTTATTACAGAGATAGTAGGGCGCCATTTTATAACAGAGATAATAGGGTGCCATTTTGTTACAAGTCTTCGAAACGGATAATTGTTACTGTTTAAGCCACAATTATTCTAAACAGTTGTTCACGTAAAGAATCTGCATTGGTTGCACCCGGTACACTCTTTAACTACACCGTAATGGCATCATATGCTAGTTGTTCTCCTTCATCGTTCGCACAAAAGGGTTATTAATACAGAAAATGGCCTTGCAGAGCTGTTGTTAATATGTTTCGAGTTAAGTCAAACATTATTCGATCACTCGGATACGGAATACAAGCGCACTGGATATTATCAATACTGAGGCGAGGTAGGATCTTTTGCTCTCAGCATTGTTAATAATCGCCTTTAGTTATTGACGTGGAATGGTTTTCGTCAACAAGTTCGGCATGTAAGCACCGTTTTCTCAAATGCAATTCAAATCAAATGTGTCCATTTCCGCAACACTTTAGATGAAATGAATGACTTATAAAATATATATACGGGGCTTTAATACAAATACATCCTTTATGTCAACACTACTTCCTTTCAATTAAAACACAATTTAGCCCCCAGCTGCCCTATAGCAAGAATATGCGACGGTCAATACACTACGTTCAGCAAGCGTAGGTCTCAGAGCAGCATTGACGTCAGACAACACGTAAAAAACCTCGCAATCTGCGTTTATTTGATTTGGCGAGCGGAAATATATTCATTTGCAGAATGAGACAGCTAGATATAGTTAGGATATGATATTTATAGTTTAGGTTGATGGTAGCTGTGAATGAAAATCTCCGCAGCAACCGATTACAGGCGGGATGTAATTGGCCGCAATGGCGGCGTACTGCTGTTCCATCATGTAGTATATGTCCCGATCGAATGAGCATTGTTGCATTAATACGCACCATAAATCACAACTTATTTATTTGCGGAGGTTTTCGTCCGATGCTGTTGTGAGGATTCTTGACATTGTCATACCATCATTTTACCATATAAAATTATGCACCACGCCACTGCCTATTTCCGGTATGTTAAACTATAAATTTCTATAAAGAATCATATAATGAAATCGTAGATACGAATGACCTACGCTTTATTGGGCCATAAATATGCTGCACAAATCAATATAAAGAAACATACCCTTATCCCCAGGTAAAGGCTTCCTACGTGTGCTCTGCAGGTCTTATTCGACTGCAGCATGACATCTTAATTATCAGTGTCTATTGAGCATATGCGTTCTACAGCGTAAAGCATTGGAGGGAAAATGATCAACAAGCCATGGATTAGTAATACACGCTGCAATGTAAATGCATATTGTCAATCTGAATCGGGTCATACGTGCACCTGCGCAAACATAATTTGATCGTTACCGACAACTGCTACAAAAGATGTCTCTGGACAATAATAACAGAAACATGTGTATCAACAATAAGTGAGCTAGGTGCATTGCGCGTCACAGGTATCAGGCCTTAATCCAATGCGCACATAAAATCGGTTTTCAGAGTGCTTTTCTGCATGCAATTATAATTAGTCGTCCCACGAGCAAACGTACGATTATTCTCGCAATACCACAATATTATCCCACAGCCACCAAAATCTAGCCACATCCGACATACAAGGCAAACAACAGCAGTCGTGAGGTAATCAAATTTGGGTCAAACATTATTTTTACACATGACAACAACTATATGCGTTTGAAACGTTATAGTTCTTGTTATCGATAAAGCTTAAAATTACCGAAGGTGAATACCATTAAAATCGGGGAAATATACTCAAATGATGGTGCGTTAGATTGAATTTCGCGGTGTCAATGTTATATTATACGAGACAAAATCGTCAAGTAGCCAAGAAGCAATTGCAATATTTATGTGACAATATATATGATCAATGTTTCAATTTTGCAGACAGTGTCCATGTCATTTGAGCTGCCTCATCATAGATAGGTAGCCTCGTGATAATGCTGCAACAATACAGCCTGTGATCTCTCATGGCGTGGCTTACCATGAAAGCAATAATTACAAAGCTATGTGCGTAGGTTTACTGCACTAAACTTCCTTTGCCGTCAATTGGCAAAAAAAGCAACGGTTATGATGCCAGTGAACGGGTATCACGACAGTCGTGAATGATTATTGGTGCATATCGATCTGGATGGACAGTCAGCAATACTAGATGTAACGTTATGACTGATACTCGATGACTCTGCTTTCCCTGGAATTATACATGCGCTTTCGTATCATGGAAGAGAATGGGTACAAAGGCTTTAGCTATTTATTATCGCATAATTATTGGATCATGATTCCAGCGTTTCAAAGAGTGGGTTGCAGTAGGTATTGTTGACGAAAGCTATTACAACAATCTTACCATAATCCGGCACTGAATACGCTCTTCTGCTTCGCGGTTTTCCTGGTACTTTTAATTGGTGTGGTGTGTGTTTGGCGGTAACGAGAGGCATTTGACAGTCACATTAGAACTGGAATATTCTCTCGGACGGTGTGCCCCGATAATTTCACAAACATGTTCTATTAATGAAATATTTGGCATGCAAGTGCCCCTGTATTTGTATATATGGGATAGGATTCAATATATCAGGTAGGCTAGTTACAACCATGCAGGCAATAACCCGTTTTTGTTTTCTGCTCATGCCCAGCACTTTTCTGTCTATTTAAACAAGATTTATTACAATCAATATGAACTTGTCGCTCTCTCAAATATGAATGATAATATCTGATGCCGCGTGAAATGTCGCCAATCTCACTGCCATGCTGACATCGCACCTGCACAATCGATCAGGACAGTGTCCCACGCGTGATGGTACCATTTAATGGATAACTAGTCAAAGAATAACTTTGATGCACCGCGTAAAAACATCCATTATAACTAATATGTGCTTAACACAGCTTGGGCTACTATAGCTATGATTTTGTCAGAGTCACTGATGCCACACCATGCAGGTGTAATTTGTGTTCACAAATGCACCTATCAAAGGCAATGGCTGCACCACCGCGTTAACCTCATTACACCATAACCGAACACACGCTAATGCATCGAAGCTGCAGAAGTTGTATTACAGACTTCATACTTGCCAACGCAATCTTTTGCAAAATTGCGGATCGTCAAAAGGGAAGATGATAATGGAACCTTTTGAATGCTTTGCTCAGCGCATGTCGACGATACAGTTGTGATATACAGTAATCACATGTGTTTGCTATCTGCGTTACATCGATAACGTTTCTGTTTGGAGGGTATATTCAAGTACGTGCAATTGCTAAAGCAAGTTTTCAAATAAATGCTGCATAATGTAATTGATGGACAGTCAACCTGCCCTGAATTCATCGAACATGCTGCCAATGCAGGTGGCCGTGTGTTTTCTATAGTGTTATTCATCTTATGTAAATGCTTAGGTGTGCGTTTGTGTGTTTAGCACCATTTGCACGCAAAAATAGGCATTTCCGGTTAAAAGGAATACCATATAATTGTTGCCTTATATGTCAACATTGGGATCATACCTGTAGTAACGCTAAAATATGCGTACGCAAATAAAAGAATACTTTCCTTAACATGTAATTTGGTGTGTCTCAGGAGACGCCATAGCAGAATTTCATGCAGCTGCGCTGAGGTCGAGAAGCACAAAAGCAACCGCATGTCGCTGGTCAACAGCACAAGCAATGTTATTGTTTACTCGGAGAAGTGCAGTCTCGTGGGCAGGTTTGTAAGCTGATTGATACTTGTCGTTATGTCGATTGGTTATTGATATAGCTGAGCCGCCTTTCTTAAAATGGCAGGTTAATCTTTTGTATTAGAGGGAATCCGTCTATAAACTGCGTTTATCTAGCAAGTCACATTAACCACTCACAACCTAATTTCATTGCTCACAGTAAGCCAATGTGTAATACAATGTCGGTTTTCTATATTGAAATGTTTGCGGCGTCAAACACGATAAAGAATCATTAGAAAGATGACAACTGGAATGTTTGTTGCTTAGAAAATTCAGCGTCAATTCTTTTTGAGTCATTGATAATATTATTTTGTTTGCAATGTAGAATTATTAAACGTAGCAATCTATAAAATAAAGTCATGCAAGCTGATCCGTTTTATGTTTTCTATGTGGTTTAGATGATATAACGATATCTTGGATGATACATAATGTGTTGCTACTTTTTTCAAATCGCTCGCATTGTTAATATGTATATCACAGAGGAGTTAAACATTGGCTATTAAGGCGTCAATTCTTTATTATTACATATGTATTGATCCAGCAACCGTGCGTTTTAGAGAGTTGGTTACAAGAGGTAGAGCTAAGCGAATCCATGAGAGCAACCTTAGTATAATACGGAAATTAATACAAGTAGGGGGTCTGAGATTCCGATAGGTCGCGTGCACGGGTGGTGTTGCCTGGCCACTGCGTCAATGATAATAATGATGATTAACGCAATCTTATCGAATTTAAGAACCATAGGGTGCAAACAAGTAACACAGCTGTTTTCCCATTTCGTCGCAGCAATAAGGTTACCATAGCAGGGTAAATTCATCTACGGGCTATCACAAAGCAATTTAAGTTTCTAAATGATTCCGCTAATGTGATTGATGGACAGTCAGAATGCCATTAATTCGTCGAATGTACTGCAAGTGCCGGCTTTGTGAGTTGTTCAGCATAATTCATCTAATACGAACGCATATGTGTGACTTTGTGTGCAATAGTTGGCATTTCTGGCCGCAACGGCATAACATAGTATAATTGTTGCCTTACTTGTCAACATCGGTAGATAATACATAGCCAATTGGCTGATAAAAACATTTATAAAATAATAATATTTTCCATAAATGTTAAGCTTTCATGCATAACCAGCTGAGCTTAATCAACACCTTCTGCCATAGTTAATTGTGTAACCGGTCAATGTGCTGCTGTTATATTCGTTACACACTTGAAATATTTCTCATTTTCTGATGATAACAAATAATTTTGAATGCGCTTATGTTGCTCCTACATGCTCTTATTCGTCATATTTACATCTTTGTCTCCGCAGCTCGTTCTTGTCCCTTCGTTTAAAACGAAGGGAAAGGAAGTATTATCGATTCACTAGCTTTTAGACTTGCTACTAGACAGAAGAGGGACACTAGTTTGACACGGGATGGTGATTATTTGCTGATACGCACAAATTTTGAAATTTCATTTTCCATCTTAACGAGTCTTCTCAGTTATAAGGTCGTGTTTCGCATTAAGATATAGGGATTAACTAAGAGTAGCTGACGGGATTTCTACTCGTTAAACCATTACCTAACGAACGCTTTAGAACGACAACAGTTGCATTTAAGGATGTTCTATTCGACAATACAACCCGTTGTCGACCATTAATAAATCGCGGATCAAACGGATAATATTAAGGGAACATTTGGATTAATTTGCTCCGCGCACGTCGATGATACAGCTGCGCTACGTAAATTTCTGTATAACTGAGAGCCAGCTGCAGGTTGCAAACAGGTATCACAGGTTTTATCCTACTGCGTCACAGCGATAAAATTACTTTGGGAGGGCAAATTGATCCACGGAAAAATATAAAGCAATTGTAGTTCGAAATAAATGTCGCTCCTGCGATGGATGGACAATCAGATTGCCATTAAGATGTGCTTAAAGTGCATGCTCCTGAGCGTTATTTAGCTAATATGTTCACATATTTATGCGTTTGTATGGCAACAGTGGGCATTTATGGTCGCAACGGAATAACATTATATAACTACTGCCCAGTTTGGAAACTTTGATGGTATAACACATATGCAATACGCTAATACAAAACTTATTTTCCATACAATTTAAGTTTCCAGGCATATATAGCTGTGCTTCGGCGTTTGTGATATGCGGTGCCAAGAGGACCATTACCAGTGCAGCATCCTAATACCACAATGCATGCATGAACTTTATAAACCCATGCCTGGATGTCTGGACGACACAGGTTGGGGGCGAGGGCTATTGAAGTTGAAGGATGTCACTGATATACGTTATGTGTTTTCCGGTTATTCAAGGCTACACTACTGATTGCAACAACCATGGCAATAATCATAGCAGCCCATGAAATCAAAACACCACTTTATTTGTCCCTTTATTATGAGATGCATGGCAAGTGGTACAGAAATCAGCATGTTGGAATTATATTCGCGAAGTAAATTGGTTGGATATGTCAAAAGCATTGCGAAATATGATAGATGGAAGGGCGGGTACTGAATTATCTGTTCATATCGTTTCAGAGATTGGGACAACATGGAGCTAAATACGCAGAAACTTAATGAAAGCATATCCATAACTTTCAATAGCTGCAGGCGTAATGCAATATCTGCAGCTCAAGAGGTCCCACATTAAACACTGACGAACGCATCATTATACTGAATCGCAGGCGAATGTAACTGTTATTGGCAAACGTCTACGGTCAGAATAGGTATCATTGATATCAATCAACACGAATAATCACCTGTATATACCATTGATTAAATTAGAATACTTTGGCCGGTTCTTCATAATGTTTGATAAGAGGATACTCGTCTGTTCTTCAGTGATGAAGTGGGGAGTTGTCAGATTAATGTAGGAAACAAATCCGATAATGATGCTTGTTCTTTGATATAAGCAACATCCTGTAATACCGCGCATCAAATGCAATCGATGACGGACCACCTAGGAGGGCAATTGGACTTCCTCTTTCTATTAGTCGCCGCGACTCCCACCGACACCAAATAGGGATTATTAGACGTCTTATGCATGCGCTATAACGCACTCTATGGAGCCAAAACAGGACCAAACCAGTGGGTCGCATGGCTACCGAACAGGCAATTCAAAAAGTTCCCCTTTGATTTATTCACCCATTGACAGCAGCGTCAAGTCATAGGGAGCACGTATTTAACAATTAAAAACCTTCAACACGTGACGGACCGTAAACGACCATGAGTTCTCGTGGCTGGAAAGCTGACATGAAGTTGTGTGAATAAGAACGATAAAAGCAATTGACATGTTCAAAAATGGATCTTCATAGCGAAAATAACTTTGCAGCCTGAGTCACATGAAATGCATTAACACTGGGCATCGATGCCATGCAAATAAGGACCTTTATCGGTAAGCTCATATTGGAGATGTCTGGCCGTGATTCGATTGCGCATTCATCTATCTCAAGCCATTAAAAGCTGCCCCTTTGATTATGATATTTGGGATGGATGCAAATATATCCATATAAAAGCAATCGTATGTTGTCTTAAGGTATGTCCTCTTGTAAGTATTTTCAATGGTCCGTAATAAAGCATGAGGCGTTCAAACAAATATTGTACCATGTTTATCCGTGTTATGTTGCACGCTGGTTAAGAAGTATGCAATAATCTCGGTGTGCCTCTGACAAAGTTGACTATAGCGCATAGGAGCTCATTCATATGCAAAGTAAGACTATAAAACGATTCACTGTTCAATCGTTATTGTTGGATGATTCCACCTTGTAGTGGAAAAGTTAACATACCACAGACGATCAGCTGAGGGTCTGACAATAGACACATAACAAACAGCATGAATAATATGTTTAATCAGCACGGGCACGGTTTCTTGTCTTGCTATAATGACATTGGCACGACATATCCCTCAAAACATGAACATGAACATACTAGCTAGAGCTTCTGCAGATACTGAGTGATGTCTTTCGGTCCTAATTTCAGCGCCTATTATGTGATGTGGCCGAACAAAGTGTTTCAGTAACTGAAAGTGATTGAGCTGATATCATAACCATCAGGGATCATTTATTGCAGTTCTCTCGCCTCAATATACTCAAGGCCTAACATTAGCTTTTACTTATACATTCCAATATCTCGATTTTGATGTATCACTTGTGAACCAATGTAACTGGTGTTTTATTAATCTTCATTCACATGGGACCTCGCAGGCTCTGCACGCGTAGTTCCATTGTGACCTTATGGTTATGCTTTGGTTATGAATCAGTATTGTATAAATTTTGCCAGTCTGGTTGATGAATGAATATTCGATTTTTTGTGACATGCGGTGCAAGATGAATCAAAGTAGATGTCAATATGAAGATATCCTATGGTATGTGTTAAACTACTTAAGTGGACATTTATACCTCAGTGAATAGCACCGCTCCGATATAAAAACTGGCACTGCATAAGTTTAGTGAAGTTCATATTGTATCTAAAAGAATTCATGCATCAATGTTGTGAATAGGCTTCGTTGATATCTTGTTGTTAAACTCAGGCACAGAAAGTGATCTTTGGTAATAAGTGATTTATTAATCTGCATTCAGGTTAGACCTCTGTAGTGTTTTCATGCGATATTCGATTGTGGTATTTGGATAATGCACGGATAATGGTCTACTTGGCACCGCATATCACAAGCGGCGAGGCGCCGCTATGTATGCCTGGAAATATAAATTGTATTGAAAGTAAGCTTTTTATTAGCGTATTTGCTTTGTGTTATCTGCCAAAGTTGCCAAACAGGGCAGCAGTTATGTAATGTTATTCTGTTGCGAACAGAAATGCCCACTATTGCATACAAACGCATACACATGTGAACATATTAGCTGAATAACGCTCAGGAGCCTGCACATACAGCGTATCTTAATGGCAGTCTGATTGTCCATTAATCACGATATCGGCATTTATTTCGACACTTCAATTGACCTTTCAAAGTAACTTTATGACTGTGACGCAGTGATATAACACCTGTGATACCTGTTTGCAACCTGCAGCTCGTTCTTAGCTGTCCCGAAGTTTACGTAGCACAACTGTTCCATCGGCATGCGCGGAACAAATGAATCAAAATGTTTCCTTTATATTTTCAGTTTGTTCCGCGATTTATCAGTGGTCGACAACCGGTTGTAGTGTCAAATATAACGTCATGAAATACCACTGTTATCGCTCTAAAGCATATGTGTACATTGGATAATGTTTTAGCGAGTGGAAATCAATATAAAATGCATGGTGACAGCATCAGTGAGTCACACAAAATGATCGCTGAAGTAGCCTAAGCTGTGTCAGGCACACTGTAGTTATAATGGCTGTTTGAACGCGGTGCATCAAAGTTATTTTCGACGGGTAATTTACCGAATGATGGTTTCGCACGTTGACCACCGTCCCTGATCGATAGCACAGCTGCGGCGCTAGCATGGCGGTAGGACACTTTACGCAACATCCGTTAATTAAATTCATTACTTTGGGTTACCACTTACAAGCTCTATATGCCATAACAATAGGAGTTATTGTTCTTTAGTCTTTATACACGATTTCATGTACTGATCGGGAAATGAAATACACAAATGCAATAATATTAGGCAGGGATTACTGGCGATAACTATATAGATGGTAAGAAACTGTAAAAAGATGTGATTTACGTTCAATACTACTGGGTAAACAACAGTTGTTGTGTGTCATTGCTACAGTAAGCATCAAATATAAATTAATAACCGGGAGATCTTAGCTATGCCCCACCCATCATTATGCGCTTTATTACAAGCTATTTTGTGGAAGCTGATGTTTCATGGATTTCCAGCGTTTGTCGTTTATGCTGCTGATGGTCATTCAAACCGTCAAAATGGATAGTTTTCACAAATATTTATATTTATACACATACATTAATATTTAAATATATATAAATAAATAATTATATATATATATGTATATATATATATATTATATATATATATATATATATTGTATATATATACATATTAATATATATATATATTATGTATATTTTATATATATTTTATATATATATACATATATAGATATATATATGAATATATATATATACATATATATATGCATGTATATATATATATATGTACATATAAATATAGATACACTTATATATATATGTATATATATATAGATATATATATAAATATACATATATTCATATATATCTATATATATATAAATATATACATATACATTAAGTTATATACATATATATCTATACATATATATATATATGCATATACATACATGTATATACATTTATATATATATATATATATATATATATATATATATATATATATATATATATATATATATATTATATATATATATATATATATATATATATATATATATATATATATATATATATATATGGCTTTCTAGCCACATATGTATTCCTATTGGTATGCATGTAGCTATCATCAGCGTTCTTTTCACTTCATCCCTATATAATCATGCAAAACCCGCCCTGATAACACGAGGAGATTCGTAAAGATCAAAATGAAAGTTAATAATTTGTGCTTAATCAGCAGATAAGCGCAATCCCTTGTCAAATCAGCGACCCTCTACTGTCTTTTAGCAAGTCCACAACCCAGTGATCGATAATACTTTCTTTCCCAGAGCTGCATACATTTATAGACAGCTCAATATATCAGCAGAGCATTTCTGGTGCGCCAGGGGACGAGATGTCACATTTCATATATGTTCACGTTACTTTGAAATAAGGCACAATCTTAAATGACCGTACGTTTTCGTTTGTATCTCACTTTGAGAATTGGTGGGGGGATACTGCGAGCTGCATACATTTATAGACAGCTCAATATATCACAGAGCATTTCTGGTGCGCCAAATAACTTTGAAATAAGGCACAATCTTAAATGACCGTACGTTTTCGTTTGTATCTCACTTTGAGAATTGGTGGGGGGATGGCTACTTGCATTCATTATATATTCGTGTGGAAATATGAATTGCATGGATCAGACATCTGCTGGCAAACAAATGTTGTCAATAAACGTAGTGGCCAGACTGGCTGCGGAGACAAAGGTGTCGATGCGACGAATAAGAGCACGTAGGAGCCACATAGCTGACAGAATTGCGCAAGGTGCATTCATACATATTCGTTGTCAAGAGAGCCTGAGACATATTTCAAGTTAGGAACAATATATTCCAAGGAACCGACAATAACAGCAGCACATTGATGCGGCTGCAAATTACAATGGCAGACAAGCCATTTGTTTGACTGTTTACTCAGAATATTGGCTATTTTCAGCAAGACGTTTGCTGGTACCACGTCGTTACTGGGGCAGGTTTGGGGAGGGGTATATTGAATCATTCTACTTACGATGTACGGAAATATACAGCCGGGTTGGCCAGTAACCTTGGAATGTGGCTCCAGTAATTATCGATGCGCAAAATATTTACTAGTCATAATATGCATAGGTACAAAGCGTTTAGTTGAACATGAACGGCGAAACTTTACTTGAGTTGTTTTGATTCGGATGTTCTCTCTAATAGGGATCCAGCGATTGATATCGGCTAATATTGAAGTTAATAGCAACAAGAATTGTCAAGTCAAATACATTACATGGCTAACAAAACTTGATATTGATAAGTAAAAATATGCAACCCTGAAACGATAGGGTACGACGGGATTAGCGACTGTAAAAGTCTATCACGATGGTCGATAGAGCGTGCATCTTTTATAATGAACTTATGTCAGTGTCAGCAAAGCAATTTATCTCACCAATTGTTCTGGAATTCCTAGACATAAACGCTGGGTATGACAGAAAGCCATTGCAAGCTTGTCCCGGGAATGCTTACAATTAGTTTCACGAATCATTTAGTTTACCGACCCATGAATCAAACATCACGTAGAAAGTCATGATATTTTTGTCCGCATAGAAGTTTACGTCAATTATGAATGTTATAAGTAACCGATATCTGATTCGATAGGAATTGTAGATTAAGTACCGACACATTCACGCTAAAATATGCTATCAAATACTGGTCGAGAGGAACGCATTATTATATCGCGCACTGCCACATCTGTGTAAATACAGCTGCTGGTAATATTGGTGTAGTAGCATTACGATCGTTGCACATAACGATCACGAACGATAGTATATTATTCGGGACAGTGTATATTTTTTATAATTTCCTCATAAGTACAGTTATTTATTTTGGCTTTAACGCATTTAAACAGCACTTTCAGGGTGAACAATATACATAACTCCTATCGGTTTAAACAATGCAATAAATGATACCCGTCACACATGCAATACAGGATTTCAAGAACAAGAATTTAATGCAAACATCGAGGCCTCACTTCTTTCATCTCTATTTTAACACCGTCCAACCTTTCAACGACATAATATCATAATAAGGTGACTGCTTAGCATTACTGTACCACCTTTTTGTTCAGAATATCAGTGATCAGTGCCGGAGATCGGAATCACATGATCCGATATAATGCAGGAGTACTTAGCAATTATATAGGAACCCCATGAGGCAGTTCAATGATCTACTCACGCCGAGTCACGAAAAGATCAATGCATAAATCTCTCTAGCAGATAGCATAACATACATAAGAAAAGACAATATTTTATTCCCATTTGGCTTTGGCTAACATAGAAGATGAAAACTATGGGTCCAATAACGTACATTACGGGTTTGTGCCAACAACGCGATCTTGAATTTTAGCTGCGCAAAGGCACTCTGTAACGTCTGTATTTATTGGTTTAGACCGTACTTTGTATGGTACAATGGAAAATAGGGTGTCACTAATCCTGAACTGTAGTTCTCGTATCTTTTATTGTCCCATCCTTGTGACATTTACAACGAGTGGGTACCTGCTTAAGAAACACCCTAACACATCTCTTTTTCAATCACGCAAATGGATATGACATTTCCAAGGCACCAAGTCAAGGCACGTATGTTCCATCTCACGCGTTACTACTTTAGAAATATGTGTTGCGGTATAATGGCGATGTCCATCGAAGAGTGGCCAAATAGTTTTTCTAACGATGGGTGCTCGTTGTGGTATTGTGCTACACTGAGTTAAATAGAGCAAGAGGTGGCAGGTGTGAGTCGGGGACGTTCTAATAAAATTGCATGTCTTGAAAAAATGCATCAATGATTTTATTTATGCATCAGCTGACTGGACATGGGCGCATATACAGGTAATGATTAATCTACAGCGTTCCTGCGCCATTGCTAATCGCGTAACGGAACAATAAGATGATAGTCTGGTGAATATTTCTGCAGCAATGACAACGTCAGGTCAATTAAAATTGTATGTATACAGCATGCGATATTCTTCATGAAACACGTTACGCAAATCAGCACAGAGCTTCCCAATCGGTACCCGCCCTCCCCAAAACGTCATTGATTTTAATGGACAAGATGCATTAACGACACATCAAACTCGTATCACGGGCAGCACTCATTGCTGATTGAATGATATGTGTTCTTGATTGATCTACCAAACACTGCTGTGTTGACAGCAATGCAAGAGGCCCTCAGTGGAGCGACAGCGCATATGGAACATTGCAATAGTCACCTTCTATTCTGCTGCTTGTTTACGCCGACAGCAATACCAGCGCGTGTACATTGTAATTTACAAGGAGTAATAGCCGTATTGTGGTCTAGATTTTTGCATGTATGCAGATGCTTTTCTCACACAAAGTATGTCTCACCAATATGTTAAAATAGGTTATTAAATTCGTTATACTGTCGATAAATACAATTCAATCAACCATTGTTTGACAGAGAACCGTTGTTTTTCAGTCTAATTGTAGTTGTCAGTGCGGACAATGTTACTTAACATCATGGGCGTTTTCTGTTCATGGGCACATCAATCCTAAGAATGCAACAAAAACGATAAGACAACGATACAGCAATGATTCGTTCGCAGCACAGGCAGATGTTAACGTGTGCTATGTACGTACCAATAAATCTTTTGTTTTTAATTACTCCTGTACAATTGCTACGAATCTACGCCAAATTGTGCCAGCACATACAAGAACATCAAGCCAATACTGACAATTCATAGGTTCCAACATGTGAACAAAGCTCACCAAACGATATGTTATCTTGCTACTTATTTTAATGATCCGAGTCAGGCCTGATATATTAGTTTAGCAAAGATGATTGATTCAGAATCTCCGGTGCTTCCGGTATTTTGGCTACATGATTTATTTGAATGAGAGCTATCGGGAATCAGCTGTTCTATTCACCTCTATGAGCATTACTAAACAATATTCAGAGGATAGATCTATCTTGATAGCTTTACCACAGGCTTACAATGACGGAAACAAACGGCCACATTCACTATCTACGTTTATGTGCTTGATCGATCGACGCGTTTAAATAAGATAGAACGCACATTGGTTGTACATCAGGTAACAAACTTACCTTGGAATAAAGTTGAGGCCAAATTTACAGCTCGGCTCGTTTCAATCAAACTTGTAGGTGATTCTATTGTTGTTTATTTTGCGTGCTCTACCTGCACATAGATACTGAGGGAATCATCGGAGCGATCCTTTATAGCACCTGTCTACATGGCGGAAATAATTGACATAAACGCTAGCACTTGATCACCATCGGCGGCCTCAGAACTATCAGCTATGTAATTGTTGGAAATAGAACGCGATCTATGTACTTTATATAAAACGTATGTTGTTGATGATCCGCAACTCGTGTGGTAATTTAATAGTAATTTTGTGAAGCGTTCAACCCTCGTAATTGCGGAGCATAACCTCTGTCCCAGCTGTTACATTGTCACGCCAAAACGGCTTTTGTTGGATTAAACGTTATTGACAGCATAATTGTATTATGTATTAAATTAAATATGAACATATAGTATAATAGGCGGTGTAAGTTTATAAAAGTATTACTGTAACCGATTAGGCTTACATTTGGTATATCTTAACAAGCTCACTGTTTAATTCTGAAGGCGCACAACTAGCTTTTAAGAAAAGCATCTAAATTAGGAGGCGGGACAGAACAGCTAACATTGACACAATATCAAGTGTTTCGTGCTCTCATAGTGGTGACAAATAAGGCATATGATCTAGGTATGTATGTTAGCCTTCAAATATACAAAGTGCTTTTTGCTGATATATTGACACTTATATACGAATGATGGAGATGTACATTCGTGATTGCCTATATCTGAATAAAATAACATTTTATAATGTGATGGAACAGCTCTCGCGAAGAGAGCTGCACGAAATTGGCAATAACATCTCCCACTTTATATGACTGACTGGGGAAATTGCGTAATGAGAAAGGACACACATGTTAAGGTGCCCTAAGATGGAGCAATCTAGAGTAAAAACATTCAATCAAAATGGCCTGATTCAATACGCATGGGCTCCTACCCTTAATGGTGAGTTGTGCAACCAGCGGTATAGGTTGGAAGTGGTGTTTTTAAGTCAGATTATATCCGGTCGGTTGCAAATTGGTCAACATAAGCATTATTTCAGTGCAATTTGGCTGCTTGGTGTAATATATTCGCAGGTGATATCTATCCATTGGTTTCCCGATTGCACGAAGCGTCGGTATTTATTCGCGTAGGGTCAAGGCAGCAATACTGGTAGTATCACGGTCAGCTACAAGTCGAGGTCACGATGGGATTGGGATCATGCCTCAGATAATCTGTGAATATATTTCAAACAGTCTCAACCCGTACCATGATGTTTTTCTCCTCCTGTCAAGGCCTTCACGTCCCATGCAAATTATGCGGGAGAACGAGAGCAATTTATCAGCCTTATAGTGAGTATAGCACGAACATCAAATTATATCATAATGTGCTCGGGCTGCTGTTGAATGAAGGTTTCAAGTCACACCAGTGTGATACGTGTACGGTCGGTAATTTTGAAGGAGTTGCCTATGCTCCATAAAATTAATGTGATTTACTTGCAAGCTCACTTTGACTCGCATACGAAATCCACCAAATGCCGACCACGCGGCAATTTAATAATGGCAAGTATGAATGATAATCATGGGTCTAAAGAAGCGCATTCACTTTGTGATGTGGTTAAATTTAGGGTTTCAGCAACTGAAAATGCGTTATTGGAATGATTATGCTGCGATACATTCATGCCCTTACATTAGTTGTTACTGATACGTTATAATATTTCATATTTTTGAATCGCGGTATATAGAGGTTTTCTTTACCTTCGTTCAGATAGGACCTCTGCAGCCTTTGCAAGCGATGTTTTAAAATATATGATGTGGAATATTTTACTAAATCTAGTATATTGAGGTTTATTCAATATCCAAAAGATATCCTCCGCCGTATATCCTATCAGATATAACGTTTTGACAAGCACGATTATAGCATGGCATCCGTTCTCCACGTGTTGCCAAGGCGTATGTTACCATATCAAGGTAACATGACAGGCATACATATCTAAGATTTTGTCAACGAATAGCCGGCTGATGTTGCCCTACTAAGCAGATCAACTAATGAGGTATGTATCGCAAACGCTTCAGAACAGCAGTTTCTCGCATACACTTTGCCAGCTGTTCTGACTACCTTCTTAACTAAAGCGGTCATCTCAAGAGAGATATAAGTAGTCTTAAGTACAAAGCGATTTTTAGCCTTTAAGGCGACGCAAATGTATTACTGGTCGCCCCTTAATAGCACTTAAGGGGCAACCTGATAACTGTTTAAGGCCAGTGCATGACAGCAAGAATATGACAAGCACTATATTGCTCTATTAGACATAACGAATTTCCGTTGAATAAATTAAACTTTGCTAGGCTCTGACAAGTCCGTCCTTAGTTGTTGTTTTATTGAAGTTCTGCGTACAGAACCGCCATTTGTAATAATATATACTCCCACCAATGATTATAGCAGGCTTGGTAATGACAGGCTACAAATTAATGAAACAATCCCATAGCATTGAATCCTTGAACGACACTGTTTGCAGTCGTTAAGCGGAAACCAAATATAAAAATTGAAATCTAATTACACAGAATAGATAGCACTGATTCTTTCATGAATAATTTGCAAAGTTATGAATTCGTGCCACCTTTACAGAATGTGCTCAATGGCTGAAATACTCTTGACTTTTTACTATCACTTGCAATATATATGCTTCGAAATATTTTGGCAGGCATCAAAATATCACACTCTGCCAGTCTCTAGCGTTACACTTAAAACTAAGACGAAGCTGACGTTTTCCTAGTATATGTTTTAATTTAGAATGACACTGGAACACAATGGTGTGATTGTTAGGGCAGGTATCTCAGGTTTTAGAGGCTGCATGCAAGATGAACGTCAAACATCAATGGTATACACAGTCACTAACACCACCTTAGGTCACATGTAGGTCAGTCAGATTTAAATACAAATGAGATATTGGAAATAGCGCTGATCGATTGAACCCTGTATTATGTCTATGATCTGAAAATCACGGTATTTAAATCTGTACGGACATGGCTCGAATATAGAATTTGTCTGATAATTTTTATACAACTCTTACGGTAATTAAATCTAAACATATTTCTGTAACTGAACATATGCTTACGTTCTATCATTGGTCAATCACTCAAGATTCGTACGCATATCACCACCAAGCTGAAAAAGCCGCGGGTAAAACACGATAGTAACAATGTACAAATCTGATCCGCAGTATCTTGTAGTCATTAACAAATTGCTGTAAATTAACACTACTTCAATCAGCACCGATAATTGAATTGGCCAAACGATGGCTAGCTCCAAAGCTTTAAGTGTATATCAATCTTCTTCAAGTGGGGTAGATCGTACTGGAATACATCTTCACATGTAATTGCTATATCAATAAGACCTTATTATGTGCGGCAGATTGCAAATATGCTTGCAGAATCAACAGAGATTTTGCCCACAATGTTGAGAGGGGATAAACATGGTACTAAATCATAGTGACGTCAGTGTCTTCCTAAATAAACAATGTTTCTTTTCCGCGCCTATCATTGATATGTCAACGAAATACATAGCTTTATATAACTTTGAAAACAAGCGCAAAGGTTCCACGGGCAAAAACACATCCTTGGGTATTCATACGCCCTCACATGTTTTTCAAAACATACACCTTCATCAAAGTATGCTCTTACAACATGTGTAATATCAGCTGTTTACCCCAAAAAACTGATGGCGTGCACTAAAAAGCATTAAAATTGCAATATTTGCACACTGCCAGATTGTTCTGCCAAACAAAATTCGGTGATGCATTCGAGCATCAATTGTGATTACTGTCGATAGCTTGCGGTCCTTATTGACACCATACTCTACTGAAAGCGCCCCGTGTTCATCCACGAATCTGTGGCAAACGTTAGGACAATTTATCATGCACTAAATAACTGTCGGCTCTTTCGTTGTACATTGAGTGTCGATTATTGAAAAAAAGTGTTTTCTGTGTACATCCGGATATGCTCACGGTTTAAATTATAATGTGACAATAAAAGTTGACAGGGTGCCGTACGGTGAATTCGAATAAATATGATATAACTAGAAATATATTGATTGGCAAAAGCAGCAAACTGTGTTGTATTATTTTCGTCCTACCTGGGTAGAAAGTGGCTGTTACACAAATTTAGAACTCGAGGATATTTTAAAGCATGGTGAAAATAGTTAAGTCATAATAACATGAAAAGAAGAGATGATGTGGCTGGTGTGCCGAACATTTCGGCCGCAGGATACAAAGCCAAACATGTGCTGTTATACCTCCGTTAAATAATAATGAGATATTCATAAACGGTGTCTTGCGCCCTGAAAAGCAATCTTCAATGGTGCAATGCACAATGTAAAATTGATTTCCAAGGATACGCGGCGCGATTGCATGTTCTCAGAGAACGTAATCAGATGTTGTGGTGCTACACGATTATCAACAGATTATCAAATGGGTTTGTGATCAGATCTGTTGGCTGTTACTGGCCAAGTGCAGCATGTGGCGTTCATTAATATCACGATATTATATTGTCCGTTTGCTAATGGCTGTACCTTGTTGCCTGCTGGTGAAGACTAAGCACGTTTTTACTAGCACACAAGGCACCGGGCACCATCACGACTATCCAAAGCGGACCACACTACCATTTGACAACGGCAAGTGCGAAATACGTCAGCGAATGACAAGTGGAAATGATCATGGCCATGGCAGCAAGTGCTTATATATGCAATAGTAATAGAGTAAACTATATAATTCTCTCCCAGCCATCTATTCATGTACTGAAGGCAAAGCCAATGCAAATATTCCTTGAGTCAGATAGTATAGATAGAAGCTGGCACTAAAAACTGTTGATAAATATTTAAAGCAACCGTGGGCGGATTTGGTGAACCATGTATATGATTTATTTCGGTACTCGCAAGTCAATTTTACGGCTTTTGGGAATGATGATCGACAGGCTCTGTATTATTGGTCTCAAATAGTCAGACGGAGGGATGCCTTCATTGCTTATACATTATTGAAAGTCAAATCTTGAAGCTGATATGTTTATAATTACTCAGAATACATGACATACTGCCAGTACATTTTATATAGCTAGACATATGTAGTTTGGTAGCAATACAAACTCATGAAGTTTTAAAAAATGGCAGTCGATGGAAAACCAAAACCCGCCTAAGATATCCGTAAGTTTGTTATGTAATACCTACACTATGTGCGATAACATTATATAAATGGCCTACCTGTATAATACATCTAATTTATATCAGTGCATCTACCAGAAAAAAATTTATCTTGAAATGTTTCATTTCACATAATTATCGGCAAACCAGTATGCTGCACGCAAACTACAAATTAAAGGGCGTAACAAAAAGCAATCAACATTCAAAAATCAAACATTGTTTTTTTGTTCAGGATCTGGTCATAATGATGTATGAGAAGATACGGGCTCATATTATTTTGTGTTTGGAGGATATCGTGCAATTTTGCGGTTTAGATATAAAGTCCCAGTACAGGTACGTAATGTCGGACATCATAAATGACCCAAAGCAGCACACACAACGCATTTTGGTCATCGATCATAAAATATCAAGTTGTAGTCGTAATTACGTGTCAGTATTTCTATCATAAAGTAATTGATATGACAGCCCATTATTCCCGTAGTCAAGGTCCTCCAGTCTCTTGCCGTGGGACACATAAATGTTTCGGATAATAAAATTGTGCGCCAGCATTACGAAACACAAGAGAACATAAACTGATGCAGCATCCATCGGTTGAGATGCCCCAATCAGACACTCTGTAGGAGACCCCTGGTGGTAGGTACATAGACTATAAGTGCCGGATGTTTATTATTTTCCCATCCATCGTTAACTGTCACATACTCGCTAACACACATATATGCATTAATATGCTCACTCATGATTCCTATCCGCACACGGCTAATGCACTAACAGCTTATACATCAGTATGTTGCCTATGTGACAGTCCATCAATTAATCTTGAGGTGTGTATTTGGAAACTGCAGCAGTTTTATATTTGCCCTACATCGTTTACGCTGCGAAGCTTTTAGTCATGAGGCCTTTATCATATATTTGGATCACACAGCACGTATTTACAACATTTATCATAGTCATACATGACACCATCTCAGTCCATAAAAACATTTGATGCAAGTCCCGGTTTGATTGGCCTTACAGGGCCTTTATATTCGACATCAAGTAATGCAAAACAGTTGTCCGTCAAAGCAAGGCGATTCGAGGGATATACTTGATATGTTGTCTGGTTATTTAAGGCTACATCTCTGATTGCAACAACCATAGCAACAATCATTGAAGCCTATGTTATCAAAAAACCTACTTTACTTGGTGTCCCTGTGATAACGAGATACTTGCTTCCTATGCATTCACATACGGCAATCAGAATGCTGGAATTTTAGTCACGAAAGGTAATGGGCTGGATGTAATAAAAGCATTGCGAAATATGATGGAGGGAAGGGCAGGTAGTGCGTCCTCTGTGTATATCGTTTAAAAGATAGGGACAACATACGCCGAAACTTAATGAAAACATATCCATAGGTTTCAATAGCTGCAAAAGTGATGCAATATCTGCAACTCAAGATGTTCCCCAGTGAACATTGACGAATGGATCATGCGAATGTTGTTTGCACAATACTCCTGACATTGCCATTGGTCTAAAGTCCGAATAGGTATTATTGGCTCAAGTCAACTCAACAAATTACCATATAAGCCATTGATTAAATTCTTCTGCTACATAATGATTAACGTAATTATACACTGTTTGATCAGAGGATACTCATCTGAAGAACCGAGAAATATATGATGGAGTGGTTTGTGGGGAAAATGTACTAAAACATCCCATTATGGTACTTGTTCATTGATCAAGGCGGTATCCTGTCATAATGCGCATCAGATGCAATCGATTGCAGAGAAACCCGCAGGGCAATTGGACTTCCTCTTTCTATGAGTCGTCGTGGCCCCTACCAATAAGGGAATTAGTGGACGTCTTGTGCATGCGCTGTAACGGCACCCTGCGGTGCCAAAACTAGATGAAACCAGTGGGCCACATGGCTACCAAACAGGCAATTCAAAGTACCCATGTGACTTATTCACCCTTCTACAGCAGCGTGAAGGCATAGAGGGCAAATATTGAGCAATTAAAAACATTTAGCACGTGAATGACCATAAACAGCCACTAGTTCTCGTTGACATGAAGTTGTGTATAGAAGAACATTAAAGCAATTGATATGTTCCAAAATGCATCTTCAGAGCAAAATTAACTTTGCAACCTGAGTCACATAAAATTGCCTTAACACTCTCCCTCGATACCATGAAAATCGATCCTGCAGCGCGACTACAGATGTCTGGTAACTTACATTGTATGGAAAGTAAACTTTTTATTAGCGTAATGACTATGTGTTATCTACAAAATTTACCAAACAGGGCAACAGTTATATAGCTATAATCCGTTGCGGCCAGATGGGCGCACTGTTGCCTACAAACATGGGTTCATATTATCTAAATAACGAGCCTGCACTAACAGCGCATATTAATGGCAGTCTGATTGTCCATCAATCACATTAGCGGCATTTATTTCGACACTACAATTGCTTTATATTTACTCGTAGATGAATTTGTCCCCCAAAAGTGACTTTATCACCTTGGTGAAGTTGGATAATACCTTTGATACCTCTTTGCAACCTGCGGCCCCAGATTGTATAGTTAAATATAAAGTCATGGAATACAACTGTTGTTGCTGCTTTAAAGCTTTAGTGTACATCGAGTAAAGGTTAAACGGTGGAGTGCACAAGCAAAGACATAATGATCGCTGAAGACAGAGCCTTGGTTACAATGTTAAGAGCACCGAAACAAAGTGCTGAACATATTGACGTCAGTTTCCCTTAGAGTAACCAATGTTTCGTTACCGCGCTATATATATATTATTTCCTATACACATTTACTAACAGCACTTTAAATGTCAAGCTGGTTATAAAAAAACAACTGGAAGCGTGCACCCAAAAACTGCAATACTTGCACACTGCCAATATTGCTCTACCTAAACCAAACTCGATGCATTAGACCACCGTTTGGGATTACTGCCGACAGCTAACGGTCCTTATTGAACTTCGCGGAGAGCACCTTTTAACATGTATGGGCTAACGTGAAAAAAAACTTTTTGCATGGACTACTTTCGGATGGTGGACAATATATAAGAGTTAACGGAATTGGACCAGACGCAAAAGCTGATTGGAATGATGATGGAGAGGTAATTTGGCATATATGGCACTGCATATTGCATGATGCAATGCTTAGCCGTGTGGCTTCAACTCCTCATATAACCCATCGCAGTTATTGCAAGTACTAACCGAATTTATTCTATGCTACGCGAGTGCATTGCCACATCTTAATTGTTTTCTACTTTAAGGTTATGTGGGTATTACAGTCAAATGTCTTTTATGGCCCAATCTCACTCAGCAACTACCCAGCTTGGCAATGCTATTTATGATTGTATAGAAAAAAAAACCCCGGCAATGAATAGTTCTCATGTTAGAATAAGGTTGTGCATAAACATGAAGTGAATGCTATGTCTCTGGTAAATCATGCAACATCCTTATTTCCATGTATATCTTGAGAGCAAAAGCAATGCGACATTGATACACTGATAATTACTAACAGAATTACATTACTGCCGATTATGCACAGACTCTCAATAGGGACCCTGGACTTTGATTCAGAGATGCTTGGACATCTCCCTTTAAGTGCCAGCCCCCACTTGGCACCAACCCGTAGCCCACACCGGGCTGCTAATCCCACCGCGCGGAGACGTAGATCCTGTAAAGTAATGTTGATCTACCTTGTCGGCTGCATCCCTTTATATATATCGGACCGCCACTTAATGTGATCATTCGAGTCACTGGGAACCAGCCAGGTTTTCACCGCGCCACTGAAACCCCGCTTTCACTAAAGGAAAGGGATTATGTATCATCATTGCACCTATCTATGGCTCTTAATAGCAATATGTCACAGAGCAACAATTTTTAATAGGTTATTTATCTTCTCTGAAAAAGTATAAGGGGTGATAGTATTCTGTACAAAACCATATGACCGGTTTGTACATGATCATTATTATGAAACAATGGCCTCAGGCAAATTCATTTGTTGTAAGCATGGGGTTTGCAAAGTTGGTGGCTCCACATTAAAATCACCAGCGATTATAAATAAATATGTATATATATATATATATATATATATATATATATATATATATATATATATATATATATATATATATATATATATATATATATATATATATATATATATATATATATATATATATATATATATATAGTATATATATATATATATATATATATATATATATCTATGTATATATATATATGATATATATACATATATATATAAATAAATATATATGTAAATATATATAAATATATATTTATTTATATATACATAGTTGTATATATATATTTACATATATATAGATATATATACATAGAAATATATATATAGCAGCCTCAATATCAACTGCAAATAATGCACTAATAGTTATTTTGTTTGCATTAGTGATAATTGGTTTTTCAGTGTAAATCTAGCAGAATAATTAGCATAAAAAAACAGATGGCATATGATACTGTATTCATTTTTGTCTTTCTGAGCGGGGACCGCATTGTTATACATCTGCTCCGTCCCGATGGACTGTAAAGCGGTATTAATTTTTGTCATTTGCGCCAGAGATTGATAATCTAATCCATATGCCATGAAATGAGATTCGATATTATACATCGATGCTTCAAGATTATCGCCAGCTCAAGGACAGGCAGTTGCGTTAAACAAGTCAGGCGGATATATAAGATGATAAAGAACGCAGTGGAACATAGTGAACCCAATCTACAGGATGTAGACATGACGCCAGTTTGTTCCATTCACCCATCAATCATTGCACGGCAAGATGAGATTTTCTTCCATTATTCCCTGTGTTCAACCACAGAGAGGCGAATTCGCAGCAAAGATACGACAATTGATCAAGCACCAAATAACGGTCGGCTTGTTTGTTAGTGCATAAAGTGTCGATGATTGAAATCAGCTTCGATTCGGTATGCTTAGTGAGCATCCTTATATGCTTGCAGTTCTAATAGCATGGTGACAGCAAACATTGACAGGGTGCCAAGCGGTTAAATCGAATAAGTGTAACCTAAGTAGTTATAAATTGATCACACACGGTGCTGTCCTGTTCCGCCTCGCTGGTGTAGATAGTGGCTGACACAACAGGTTACCCGGTAACATTCACAATGATCAATCAGAGATGTGCTTTGAACTTTGATCATTATTTCCATTATATGAGACAGGTAGGGCTGGAGTGTTTATCAAAAGCATGATGGGAAAAAAACTGTGTCACAGTAGTATGAATAGTGGTAAGATGTCTAATGAATGCCGGTTGGAGTCATCGGTAGCGGCTATAATCAGGAGGACCTTTAACACTTGATCTAGCCATATACCATACCCTCTTGGAAAACGTTTCTAATATGCGTTGTATCTTTGTTGAATGATGACATTTTCGTATTTACACAATTACATACCCTTAATATATGCTAACGGTGTTCGACAGATTATACCAACATCGTGTAGACAAATTATCAGAAGAAGCTGCAGAGGATGACGAATGATTAAATGTGTAAACTTCTAGATGTAAGACGTTGTTTCAGTTAGCCACTGTATAATGCGTATCATAGGCTGGTACTTCTAGCGTATGACGATAATCAAGGGATACCATAGTACAGGTGGGATGTCGCTCGAATGGCCGAGTAACCTGATCTTTCATAGCTCTATGTTTACGTTAAAAAACAAGGTCAAGGTTTTCAGATGACATCAATAAATATCGTGGCATTATGTTACAATTGCCAATTGAAATATTTGTATTTGCCTAGCAAATGGAATTATGATGAAATTCATTGGCTATTACTGGTTCGTGGTGGTAAGTGGTGTTCATTACTGTCGCTATGTTATAACCGTTGGCATCTTGTTGCTTGTTGGCGAAAGTCATCTACCTTAAGACTGGCCCAAAAATAATTGACTGAATAACAGCAGCTCAAAGCGGACCATACTACCATTCGACAACGGCAAGTGGGAAATACGCAAATATAGTCCACGTGCGAAAGCTACACTGTTCATTGTTTTCCAGCGAGGGGCAAAAGATAGTAGTTTTTCTCCTTTACCAATGCTAGCAATGAGCTAAACTAGTTCAACTGGTCATGTACATTGTCAACTCCTCCGGGGCTTGTTTTTATATTTAGAGGGTCTAGCTCATCACTTTTGGCAAATTTTGGGTTGGGCAGTAGAATCACTCGCTATACCATTTCATAAGTAAATAGAACTAAACGCTTCCATGTCACGATATGTACGAGCCATGATGTTGGTCATATATATCTTCATTGACTAAATAAACATTCGTGAAGTTAGTCGACGTCCTTTATTTCAATGCCGCACCGTCGGATAGTGCTAATTAACATCATGCGTGCTATCTATTCTTAGGCGCAAAAGGTACACAGTCGGCCTGATTCTTTAGTAGCCAAGACAGATGTTATCGAACGTAATGTCCCGGTGCTTAGAGGTGCAATCAATTTATTTCCATATTTGTTCCTTTGAAAGGCTCACGACTCTTCACAGACTGTGTTGACAAACACTCCCGACAGTTAATGCAACGTTTACAGATCCCTGATTCACGACGTGCACAAGGCTTACCAAATAACATTTGATCGTGCTATTGGCTTGAACCCTAATCGAGCCAAACAAAGAGCATATACTTGTTTTACTTGAACAATCATGATCCGACCAAATGAGAGTATCGTGTTATTAGCTTTTACGAGCTATACATAGTTTCTCGGATCAGCTAAAAATTATTCGCAGGGCATTGCTTTCATTCCATCAATACTGAGGTTAATTAAAAATGAAAGTGAGTTAATAGGTGCTCATCACGTAGATATGGTAAGCGATCATATTCATTGCCGAGCCTTGTTAAATATCGATGAAATACTTATGATTGCATCGTGAATGTTCCCTGTGGGGCGGGGAAACTAATACGTACGCTGACGCTTATCTTGATGACAGTCTACGAGGCGCGACCAGTTGTCTTATCGATTCGTTGACAATAAAGTTTATATAGCTTGTATATTATAGGTGACATCAGGGAAACCGAGGGCGCATGTAACAAGTCAGTTTACTACCCTGTTGACCAGGCCGCGCACGACAGGAGTCCACACGGGCCGCCACCTCGGCGTTGATTGGACACGACGATTCACTAACATCTCTAAGGAATTATCGGATGCATCAGATTGTTGCTGTCGATGACTTTGGAGTCAAGTACCCGATCTAAAATATTTTCACATCCAAACGCTTAAACACAAGTATACGCATTAATATGCGCACGGCTCCAACACTAACAGCGCATACAGCAGTATATTGTCTATGTCACATCAATCTGGAGGTGTGTATTTAAAACTTAATATCTGCATATCGCCAAATTCGCCATGTATCTTTACGCTGAGAAGCTTTGCAGCCTTTCGTCCTGATCGTGTACGAGTTTACTGAGCACATATTTGCAACTTTTATCATAGCCATAAATATAATTTGATGTCATTTACCGTTTAATGGTACTTACTTAGCTTCGACTTCAAGTAATAAAATACAGTTGTCAGCCAAAACAACAGCCTGTTATTATTCTAATGAAGCAGCTAGATATATATGGAACTGGGTTTTTTTGTGGTTCGAGGTTCTGCCATTTGTCTTCAGCAACTCTAACACTAACCAGTTTCGTACCTATATAAGATGGATTAGGTATATGCCCTTTCAATGTCGTTCAGGTTTTATGAGCATTTTCAATCCTGCCTGGGAGATATAAAGTTAACGCTCAATTAAGCACATGTCGTACGACTTGATTTCATGGACCATGGTTACCAAATAATTTCCACGCTTCGCAGTGTTAACAAAGAGTTAAAGGTATGCAAAGAGGGTTCACCCAGTGGGCTATACAGAGATTATGAATTAACATGAAATACACACCCGTCGTCAGGTGACAATACCATGAAATAAACAAAAGCATATGGGACTGTAGATCTAACGTCTCGGGGCTAGGCGTCAGTTGAAGATATGAAGTCATATGATTGGTTAAGCCAACCCCTCCTCCGAATTCAATAGACGCTGGCATTAAGACGAAAATTACGAGGCCCACAGATGGCATCTTCGCATATTTTCGCGGGCGGTGGCTTGAGGGAGCACGAAGCGTGCCTATAAACTATTCCGTCCTACACTCATGATTATTGCTCGTTTATGACAGGGCAGATGTTATTGAATCGGCTTGCGCCCGTCTGCTGTAAACATGTTTTCTCTACTACAGTACGGAAATACGTCGGTATAACTGCGTCCACCCTAGAGCCAGTATGTGTCATGTATGAAGAAGCATACACTTTATGCAGCTGCTTCAATGCTTAGTACGACATATCATTTTCACTGTGTTGCAATTATGCGTGATAAATTACCTGAAACTGGGCTGTCAATCAACTCTGACATAGCAAGAACTATTGTAGATCATATCGCATGTCACAACGCCGTGAAGTAAAGGCATTTAAGCTATAAGCATCGGTGACAGCGGCAATGACACTAGTCGGCCTTTCCTGTAAATGAATGGTCATGTGACTGTCTTGCAGGAGTGTGGGATAATGAATTTTTGTATGAATATCTTTAAAAATGTTATGATATGTGATCCTTGTGGTTTTCTAGCATAACTAGCTTAGTCACCCCAAATTTACATGGCAAACATTTTTATGGACACAAAGTAAAACAAGGTAAAGATTGGAGAAGAAGGTGGTATTTTGAAGGGTTGTGCTAAGGGCAATCTCGTCGCAAACGCGTACATGTTATATTGTGTGTGATTTGTACAACAATATCGTTATAATGTCTGATATCTTGATATCCATAAATTGCGATATCACGTTCAGCGTGTTCCACTGATGTCGATCAACAGATTGTTATAGTTGTCGATCTCCTACATAATATGCATTGAACCTAAGGACGCTCATAACGAGGAGAAAAGAGAGATGCACGGGTGACAACAAGATGAATAATTAAATATTGAAACACATACAGTCATAGCGCATACGGTTACGATTAGTAATATTTACAATCGGCTTTGTGAAAATATAGCTGGAGTCCGGTCGCGTGAAGGATATCCGACGTAATGGCATTCCAACAAAAGACGCCGTTTGTATATTAGTACGGTGCATACTGCAAAAAAATCTTATATTATGCGCGACATTCACATTATAAGAGAAAGATGCCAGATAATCGCGACCTATCGTGACCGGTTCTATTATACGGGCAGCAGCCACCAAGTCACGAACTACGTAATGTTCGTCGACATTGGCAAGTCACTAATCAGTGTTTATTCGATCAATAGATTGTAAGATTTGATAAAGAGGTTTTTGTTAGTAGAACTGCGCAAAGATTTTCGTATTATTCCTTGCGCGCAAAGGCACACCAAATAAGATAGCAGGTAGTTTTATTATAGTATAAAAGGGAAGATATTGATAAACCTATCAATGATTCAGTGGATCGAGTGACATAGGAAATAGCATAATTGAGACATATATCCTTTTATTGTCACTTGAATACGGCATTTGCTGTTCATCATGCCTCCAACATACGCCCACTAATCGTATCCAGAAACCCGTGAAGCGAAATACTGTTTGGGCAACAATTGTTGAGGCAGCTGTTTCTGATATTATTGTTTTATGTCCATATTTGCGGACATTTGTAAGTCAAGTTCAAAATGATAATACACCCGATTACCCGATGCTTGTTGTAAATGAGCATACCAAGATATATTTAGCAGCAAGCTGAGCATTGTATAGCCACATTTTCCTGTACAGATTTACTATACTTGTTGACTGATAGCCAACCAATTCATCAGACTGAATGAAGCTCTAGAACGCATACGCTGCATAGCCATCGGTCATTGAGGCGCCATGCTGTTGTCGATTAAGACATGCAGAACACAAGTAGGTAGCCGTTAACTGAGGCAGCGGTCATGTTTCCTTATGTATATCCGCGTACGTAGCGTAAATAAGCGGTGGCGTAGTAAATGTATGACTGGGTGATGTAGAGATGCTACACATTCAGGGCAACCGGATCAAAAATAACTTCTGAAGATTAATCATGTCTGATTGGTATGATTCAGTAATGCAACAATGTTAAATCGATCGGGCCATATACTACGGCAATACGGCGGCAGCGTGACTGATAACATCACCCTACTTTATCTGGTGATGCAGAATCGATTTTACATTCATGTTTACCCTCAGCCTGAACTATAAATATCAATACCTACTTGTCCCAACCTGCAAATGAATATGACGATTCCCTGTCGCCCAATCAAATAACCGTAGATTGCATACATTAACATGGCGTCTGACGAAACTACTGCTTTTAGACATCAGTATTATGAACTAATTGGAAAGGCCGTCACAGAATGTCTTTATAATAGTATTGCTTTGTGACAAATCGCATTGAAAGAAAATAAACTTGACAGATAACATGGAATAACACGAAAGCCCTGCATGGAAAACTAAATTCTCAGTATCATTCATTTCAGTCATTATATTGAGTGAATGAACATATATGATGTTAGTTGCATATGAGAAAACTATGCGCTATTATTCTGGACTGGTTGACGAAAACCGTTTAAAAGTAATTACTAACAGCTATGACTAACAAAGCAGAGAGCCAGTGATCATTCCTTTCGGAAGAGTTGGCACCATCACTTGTGCTTGTATTGTGTGTCCGAGTGATCAAATAATTAAGGATTTCACTTGATATATAAAAACAATAGCTCTGCAAGGCAAATTTCTATATTAATAATCCTATTTTACGAACGATGATCGAGACCAAAAAGCATATGATAACATTAGAGATTATTTATGCGAGCACCACATATCGTCTTATGACCAATTTATAAGTGGATGATCTAAATTGTATGAAATTGCTACATATGTACCAGAAATAGGTCTTGGCAGGCGTAAATGTTAGATCTCTTGAACCATACTGGATACTGTCACCGAGTCTCCTATCATCAATCCGAACTACATTCAGGCACAAATCAAGCTGCTGCTTTCCCAGGAAGAAACTGGAACTGCTTTATTCGCATCTTCGTTTTTGCGTATGCAGTTCACTTTGTTCTCTCCCTACTATGTCTGGGTCAAGACCCTTTGATAAATCAATTCCCATCATGTATCATGTATTCATTCGCTTCTATATCTGGGTCAAGGTCCATATACATATATATCAATAGTCACCGTGTCTCAGGACTTCCTTCGGTTTGCAGGGAACTATGTATCACAGAGTGACAACATGATGACATGCTCTTTACGCATAATCATGTTATGGCCAGCGCACTCAGATCCTTCTGCCATGACGGAACACCGTAGCAAAAGGCCCAGATCCTATATCTCTTGGCAGGTTGTTAGTTTCAATTGGCCATTGGAGGAACTATTATGACAAACTAAGAAGTGACGTCTTGAATGTCCCCAGCACAGTCCACAATGAATTTGTTATGTGGAAGCGCATGGTTTCCTATTCATATAGCCCGGCCTTAATATTGATTATTCATTATTCCACCATAAGTAGCAGGCAGGGTGACGGCAGTGGATTTAAGAGGGAACAGATACGGGAATTAGAAATGCGTCATGAATAGATGCGTTAATGCTGCATGTTGCGTCTGTACTCCATGACACTCAGCATTCGCGTGCTTCGTAACCTTGAATACGCATATCAACTGTACAACGTGAAACAGGTAGTTGAAAGGCCAAATTAGCCTACATCATATTTACGCCAGTTAAAAGATAATTAGAATTCGGCTGCGATATCATTCCGAAGTCATGGAATAAAAACGGATACTTTTGTGTGTCGTCGTCTCGTTGCCATTAACTGTATTAATTAAGTTTTGCATCATCTATATTTGCGTCTTTTACTCACCGACCAGCGTATAACCAACATCAACACAAAGGTTCTTACCCACTGTTATTGCATAAATCACGTTCAACTCAAGTTATGACACTCAATCCAAAGTGGAAATATATACAAGCTTTTTTGTAACCCTTATACCATATTTGACAAATATTGATAATTGAATGCGTCTTCTCGTATTTAGGCAATGCCATTATAATGTATGATGTATGAATTTGTTTTGATGAAATATAATCTAGGTTAGTATGTATTAAATATTTCGTTACGACCTGTGTCATAACATTGAATTTACTAGAGTAATAGCCAGATTGCCGCCGGTGTCACTCATAGCGGCTTATTGCACAACAGCGCGCATGTCGTTGATATGTCAACAGACAAACTCTTGTCCTAACAGACAGATATGCATTCGTATTCTCATAGATTATTCCTCTACACATGCACATAAGACTGCATTCTGCAATATAATAGCTGATTATCCATCGATCACTCGAGTAGCTCGCTTCGGTAAGCTACAGCTGTTTTGTTCTGTGTGATCGGTCGTTAATGCTGAGATGCATTGAGCCATGAATTATAAGAATATTTGGCTGTATGTGGCCCTTGTCGTTTTCCACCGTACACTAAACACATATTGGCAGCATGAATGCACCGGCGTGTCTTAAACGAACTTAGTCATTTACTTTGATATAATGTGCCTCAAATGTTACAGTATAGCTGTCGGAAGTGGGGTTTAGTGGTCGACAAGAAGCGAAAGATCAATGTTGACCGTAACTAAACATTTGTAGACCAAACGGTTCACCAGCATATCATGATGCTAAGGAAGCAGTTTGGAAAATATATAACCCGGTGTGTTTTGTGATTTGAAGATTTGTCATTGCACTTCATTCACTCTTACACAGAGAATTAAGTGAAGTAAGCGCTTGTAAAACTGGCAGTGCGACATAAGGTTCAAGGTCTCTTGGGATATCTCATCCGACTGTAACTGATTGTCCGTTGCACCAAGCAACTGCTGAACATAATAGCGTTAGCACTATGTTTACTGCTCATTTATGATAGCGCAGACGGAGTAATGGCCTAACCATTTTTAATTCTTTATTGGCTAAACATCTGTTTCTGCGACAATTAGATGTAAATATGCTGTCTCTTTCTCACTATGGCTATTGTATGTTACCATTATTTGTCGACTAGACCCAATATATGGCGGTTGCACCGCAATGCAGATGTTTTAATGATCAAAAGGAACATACGTAATACTGTCGGTTACAGAATATTGTAATAATACGGTAGAAAGGTTGAGTGGTCTAGACGCAAGTCGGTTGAGAGAGGTAACAAGAGGAATTGCATACAAAACATAGTTGCAAGTCTTCCCTTTAAAGGCACGATGGCGCTGCTGGCTTCCGCGATTGTGGCATAATTAGATGCGTTGGCCAATAAAAGACAGACGTAACAGGGTTCCCTTGCAGTATTCCAGCACAACCAGTATTACTCTCAACAATTGTTTAAAATCTATTAAGCCACTTCATTGGCAACCATTTTGATCGACACAAAGTAATCCAGCGTAAACATGGCACGCGCATGTACATTCCACAAGTTTAGTTTGATTCAATATACGGGATTGTACGACGTGTACTTCCACTAACGCTGCTCTGATGTTGTTTTGACATTCTCGTCGACCTTCAATATGCACTAGAAATATTCTACAATCAATAAGGTACATTCCGTGCATGAATGAGTAGATTACTGCTCATCCAACCACTAAGCCGTAGATTGCAAATTCCTGAATTATATGTGTATTCTAAAGCATTGCTCTTGTAAGGAGATAAATTAAAAATGCTGCCGCAGGTTAATAAAATCTGCATTATTTTGATAAACCTGCGTTGAAAACGCAGAGGCATTGCATAGAAGATCGGCAGTTCGTGAATCGCATAGTCTCTTCATTGAACTGAATAAATATAAGCATGCTATAAAAGTTAGCCATCGGATGTCATCACAAATATGAATTGTTCGATATATTCGACCTTTCTGCGCATCTTCGTGTGCATTCTAGGATCTGATAAACGCAGTTATGAACGCCAATAATGATAACGAATTAGTTGACAGTAATATAGCGATAAACCAAAGAGAAACTGCTTGCAGCCTCGCATATATGGTCGCCATTTATGATGCATCGCGTGATTGCACATCAAAGCATGCATCGTATCCCAATTAGCCTACATCGTCTGTGCCTCAATTTTTGAAAAGCTGAATTCTTCTATAAGCGTTCCTTAAGCACAGGTCATAAGAACATAACGTTATCTAGGTCTAGGGAACAATGAGTGCAGTGAACGCAAATTAAGCTGTCAACTTTATTACAATTAAATAAGGAAACGAATCTTAAGATACACATTTGACACGCCTAAGGGTTAGCAAGTTATAACCTCGCATGTGGCTTACTATGCTTGCTTTCAGTGTCAATATGACATACCGTAGCTAGGTAGTTGCTACTTCCGTTACGAATATTTTAAATGTCTAGGTGGGTATATCTAAAGTCAAAATATCTGCCTTGCACGAGACAGATAACACGCCACGGCTTCCTCCATTCCTATTGATACTATTTGCAATGTGCCAGCTGTGTAAGTTAGATATCAATAGGTGCAATATTACTTTATAGTCAGGTTACTTGCCTTTTCCAGTGCAACGCAGTTTGCATCACGTTGCCATAAAAGTTGAACACAGTTACAGATTCCTACGCTTTAGTAGCCATGGAAAGTTTATAAAGCCATACATCTGATTGACATTCTCTTAAGGAAGTAACAACTAATCCTGCATTCATTACTTTTTGTATTATAATCAAGGTCCATGGATGTATAAATTATCACCGTTTCCTATGTAACATCCCACCGACTGACAATAACGTCTGATCGAGGCACATCATGATCCTATGTTCTGTAATCTTAAGTATATTGTTTTCACATATATTGCTATCCCGGCATCACATACCAGCAGTGCAGAATGCCTCACTGCAACCCCGCCGGGTTTCACCACAACCTCGTCTATATTTATCGTTTCGTGCACGCCAAAATAACCGTTTGACCACTTGAAACTTACGAAAAAACTATAAGTTGATGTAGCACTTACTTTTTGACAATGATTAAACAACTCCTGCAATAAAGAGACCGGAAGGATTAAGCGGGCTGTGCATCAGGAGACTGCCAACAGCAAACACATTGGATGGCTCAGTGCATTAAAGTGGGTTAAGACCTCACGGACAACAAATACGTCGATTCAAAAACAAACGCGCGGAAGATTGCCTCTGTTGTGATAAATACACAGCCTGTTTGGCGTCTCATTATAGGTTTCATAGAAGTCAGTAAACCCATATTGTAAATTATAACATTAGCATTATTAAGTTTGCCATTATCTCAGGATTAAAGGCTTCTACTCTATTTGCACCTCCGCTAGCTTGAGTGCAGTATACTTTATTCATTTTGTAATCCCTCAGATTCTATATCTTGATAATTGGTCATGGATATATCAGTAATCATCGCGTCCTGTAATTGCTGATGAAACGTAAGATTTCTTGCTCTGAATACGGCTAATTGATTTGCATGAACTTTATTTGTACTTCCAATTTCCATTGATTGATTTAGATGTTGCATGCTCAAACTATGGGAGAAAATAAGGATGAGGAACTCAACCATTGGAGGATGAGTCGTATCATGGGGTGTACTAATCGTTCACGTTGCCAATAGACAATTCGCGACCAGCAATCTATTTTTGCATACACATTCCATTTCCTCACTGGTGTGATAGACAAGTAGTCATGATGACATCAGATACTAGGTTGCACGATTATTTATGCGTCAGACAGAATTTCGAAATGGCCAACAACTGAGCTGATATCCACACCATTTTTGACGATTGTACAGGTAATTCCAACCCAACCAATTTTAGTACCATTGGCGTTGCTTATGTCAATTTACAGAGTTTCAAGAGCCAGTAATTGCCAGCTGAATGCATCCAGACACGAGATCTTGGAAGCTCATGGACATATTTACATGTCGAAATGATGCAGCTGATGGAGCCTCAGTCATGGAACAGTAAGTTTTTGTATAGATATTCGATTGTGATATATATATATATATATATATATATATATATATATATATATATATATATATATATATATATATATATATATATATATATATATATATATATATATATATATGTATATGTTTATATTTATATATATATATTTTTAAATATAAATATATGCATGTAATGTTCCAAATGGTGCGATAGTTATGCATCGTGAGTCATGCTATCTCTTTTGCAAATGCCTCACTTCTGCAGAGTTGTTAAACACCATGCAAGACTTTCACAACATTACATTGCGAGTATGCTTTATGAGTAACTTTCGATTTTAACATGGTTTTTGTCTCAACCATGCTATTATTTCACGGGCGAAATCGTCAATCAACATTCACGAAAACGATTTTGATAGCTTATTGTCGGGTGCTGATTGACTTTTGTTTTGCAGCTACAGAACGCTTTTGGTGTGGTGTTTAATTCATGACACATTGATCAAAGCGTTTCGTCCTGTTACATGGACATGTGTTCTATCAAATACTGTATTAACGTATATACTGCATATCTTGAAAGAATAAAAATAGATCGAAAATCATATGCAACATTGAGTCAAGCGATACATTTCATACAAAGAGATCAGTAAATCTAAAAAACTAGTCCCATTATCGTTTTTATATGGTGTCCATACAGTCGAGTCAATCAAGTAACCATAAATATCATAGTAGCGTCAGTAAAGCCCTGTTATATATTTTACCTTTAGCTTGCCACACATACATCACAGGGTTAACGTCAACTGCAACCAAGAGAGCTACAAAGCGTTGTATCATTTGACTAATTATTGTTTTAACTGTAAAATTGTACTGATTGTTTCATAAGCATTCTACTCATGACTGAGATGCGATATAACAGATTAGTATATACATTACATTAAATGACTATTTAAGGAATGCCTGAAGCTATAAGGTATAGATGATTCATCATGTGCAAACATTATACACGCAAACTGTCAGTTGTTGTCTTGCAGAGAAAGGCACCTCGATTCCATACCACACCCATTAGGCGCCCCGAGCCGCTTGACACACGCCTCGACCCTAAGATCGAACAGCCTTCCCACAGCGAAATAATCTTAGCTGCTACATGTGACCACTGATGGTTGGTAACGTCATAGATCCGCCGTGTCAGCTAGGCCAGTAATCAGGTGTGAAATCGTGCATAATACATAAATGCCCCTATTCTATTTTATGACAGCACTGTCTTTGGAAGTTTGCATCCAAATTAATATCTGCCCTAGAAGGAGCTGCGTTTCTCCAGATGTAATCGCTTTCATCATTTATGAATGCTAACTCGGGTATCATTACAGTAGAATGACAATCGTCAGCAGGTTCCTAAAGGCTCACTTCATACTTATTGAGGTTGGTTAAGTTTTTACAAGCATACATCCAATTTAATTGTATATTATGGTTAAGGACCATAGTAGCGAAAGTTATCGGTGCAATGTTGCTTCCATTAACTATATCAATTATGTATTTGTCACTATACGTCGATCGTCGCTATAGCATACAGTAATCGAGTACAATTTCATAGCAACGACTGAGAGTAAATACAAGCAAACACAATAACAGCTATTACTGCATCGATAATTTACCGTATTCCTTGGCTTTTATATCATGATCAAGGTCTATAAATGTATTTTAATGTCCCATTGTTACCTCCAGCGGACTGGAAGTTTAGTATGTTATGATCAGCCAACACAACAATTTGTTGGCAAACTCTTGTGGTAAAACAATGAACATACAGAACGTTTGATTCGACTTGGATGAGTGGATTGGAATGTGAAAACCGTTCAATGCTTGCATTCGTGGGTATTTATGATAAACGAAATGAGTGCTTAAATAGCGACCGGAGGCTGTCAACAGAAATCACAATTGATGGTTCAGCGCATTAAAGCAGCTCTAGTTGCAATGTATAGATAATAAAGTCTTTAAGATGCCATCGACGGTTGTGATAGATAAACATTAAGTTTCGCGTTCCACTACAGGTATCGTAGAAGTCAATAAACCAACGTTATACCTTGTAAATGAATAAAGTTTTTCATAAGATGACGAGCAGTAATTTGTTAATTGCGCTGAAGTGATGATCTAAAATTTCTAACGTATATGGTCAATCGCAGGTGCAGATGCATAACCATGTTTTTGTGTAGGAATAAGGAAGTTTGAGGCGGACAGCTTTCATTCCATGAATGCGTCTAATGGTCAATATTGCATAAAGTTGTACACCTTTTGACCAACTCCAGTGCCGCAGATCACCATTGATATGGATCCTGCTGGCCTAAGCTGTCTCTGCCGACAAGACTCATTAACAATCGCAGTTATATTTACGTTGGTCTGCATGAACGCTCTGCCGATTGCCTGTCGACTTTGAGGAACACCCTAGAAAATTTATAGTAATATGCCGAGCAATACCGCGTCTTCGTAGTAGAAATTGAGCTTGGTTTAATTCTCAAACGACACTTCTGACGGGAAATGGAATAGAGGTTTTGTTATGTTTCATTTAATTCAATAGCTGATGATAATCCAGGCTGACACGGTCACTGGCATTTGTTTTAGCAGCTATATGGGTCAGTAAACTAGACAGGCTGTCACAGCGCCACCGGCGATAATAAAGATGATTGTAATATTGCTTTATATCTAGGTCACCCATCACTCAGAGTCGAGAGTACGTTCAAATCACCACCATCACAACCACCACCTGTACCTCTGCCACTTCCACCGCCGCCACCACCACCACCACCACCACCACCATCACAACCACCACCACAACCACTACCACCACCACCACCACCACCAACAGCATAGTCATCATTAACATCAACATCATTATCATCATCATCATCATCATCATCATCATCATCATCATCAGCAGCAAAATAAACTGCTTCTTTCGTCTTGGTATAAACTAGATGAAACAATCCACAGCTTCACTACCTCATCTCAATGACGCCAAGCACAGTTGACTGCCTACCATTTTCCGTATTAAGTTCTGATATATAACACTACAATGGCTCCTGAATCAATTTTGTTTGACGTTTATCTCTCTTGATCGTTTCTTTTTCATGGGCTGTTGCATATTACTGTTAATTCTGTTAAAGATACTATCTCGTTAATCAATGGACGAGATAAGGCAGCATCAACACACCATTCAACAAAAATTAAATAATTGAATAAGCTGGAAATAGTTATAGCGGTTCTTTCATTTACAATTGCTTCGTGTTTTCTATTTCTCGAGACATCTCACAAATTATGCATTTTATTCCGATGAATGATAAACTTTCATGCGTTTATCGATTATCATAAAATTTGCGAAAAAAAAAATGCTTAAAGGCAATTTAAGCCACTAATTCGCCGTTCTCCATGGTAACGGTTCATGGATATATCAGTGATCAGCATGTCCCATGATCGCTCTGGGCGACAGGTGATAACGTCTGAGAGAGAGACAGCATGAGCACATGCTGCTTACACTTCCCATCTCAGTTATGAATAACATCCAGCTTCCTCAGTAATATGGAGATGTATCACTTCTCGCCGGTAGCGTGTTTACATATGTTCTTGGTCAGATGCGCGAATAAGCCCTCCGAGCGTAGCTATAAGCTTTTTGGACTATTTTGCCACTGCATCTAGATTCAGTGTTCTTATGTTGGCGTTTTCAGCGTGCTATGATGAATAGGTAGGATGTTCAGTCCTGATTAGTTGACATGAGGTATAACTGATTGTACAGTCGTGAATTCGCGTCTTATCGATGTTCGCCAGTATCTTAATGTTGCATTGTTGCAAAATAAAAAAACATGACACATTTTAGGCACTTTCAAACATCCATAGCTGAAAGTGTACGGATGATGAGGAATAAAACCCAGAATTTATTGCATTGCACAGGAGTAGTTACTACAACCGTGTTTTTTCCTATTCCTATATGTTTTTAAAGAAAGTTTGATGGGGCATTTTAGGCAACGATATAGATAAATAATCGTTCATTTTGTGAGAAAATAGATGAACGTGGTTCAGTAGATCCAACAAACCGTGAAATGTTTCTCTCATGAATCTTTGTTTTGGTTCGCTTTAAATTAAGTCTTACGAGCATTTCAATCGTACAAGTAACAACAGTTCACACATTTCCACGTCACGAAATTCATGCATCTTTGGTACAATGTCACTTTTTAAAATATATTGTAAAGCCTTGATCTGTTAATTTTGGTCTCATTGATATAATTGTAGAACTTCACAGCCTGGGACGATTGGTGCGTTAACGTATAGACTCTCTGACCAATTGAAAGTGTGTGTCCGGAAGTTGACAGGCTCTTCTACTGATCTATGAGAAAGCTTATTGCATAATTATTACCTCATCCAGTTTACCAAAGCACCGCAGTAAATGGAAACTATGGTATCATAACGCAGATTACGGGTTATCCTTTTGCTTCTGCATAGTTTTTCCAGTGCATTTTACTCGTGTCTGTAAGGCAATATTTCGGCGACCAAGAATAGCATCTTGTCATATTTACTTTACGGGGTGTGTGTGTGTGTGGGGGGGGGGGGGGGGGGTGTGTGTGACATTAACTTCATCCCAGCGCCATATGGTCCCACTCTATCGCGCCTTGGGGTAAGGCTAAGATATTTTTATTTGTTCTTCTGTTGCGCGTTCTTTTTACTTAAATTTACCAACACAGTTTGTAGGTGCACAGGTACATGAAGGACTCAGTTTTAAACCAAAGTTGGTTAATTTCTATTTTAATCCAAAAGCAGAACACAAGGTAATAGTAAATGAGTCTCTTTTGAAGCCTATCAGGAAGTTGTCGAGACTCAGTCTCTTTTGGAGTCTGGCTGTCTTCCTTCTGACTTCTGTGACTTCTGTCAGCTCGTCCGTAGTATGCTCTACCAGGGACTCAAAAGCAAAACGACCACATACCCTGTATTCCTGCATACAAAAGAGATTACTGCAAGCTAACTTCAGCAATAGAGGACCTTATCGAGAATCACCACCCATTGTCTTACTCTCGCTTCTAACGATTCTCATATTTCTGTCCTCATAAAGCACAAATGCAAGCTTATAGAGCCTCCCCAATTTCAGACACACAATCCCGGCAGCAAGAGTAGTCAAACATACTGCACACGCCTTCAGGGGTCAGAGATTTGAGATGTCGACGCACCATTTGCCTAAGGCTACTGCAATGACTAGCCTTTTAATTTAACTGTTTTCGAATGACAGTGAATATGCACACTAGATTTCCCTTCGCGAACAGGATAAAAAATATTGAACAGTCTGTATTGTTTCGGCTCGTGTGTGGACATCATTGGTATTGATTTATGAACACAATGACCGACAATGTATCTCTATCGGGGCCTTGATTACTTTTGTCGAATTGTATTTACAAATATATGAAAACAAGCTGCGAACAAGGTATGTAACTACGCATGCGCAATGCAATCATTTCTTATTTTGTTCCGCTAGATTTTCATTAACTTTCTGCTTAGATTGTCTAAAAGTGTCTACAATGACACACATTTTTTATATACCAAAACCAACAAAAGGATTCTCATCAATCACAAATTCATGACACAAGGAATTGAGTTCGCTGGCAATAACAATATTATATGTCAAGAGGATATACTCCTGTCGTCGCTCTTTCAAACGTAATTGCCGGTCGCCCGGTGCGTTAATTATTGATATAACCATGGAACAGTACCAAGACACTGAAGCCGGAAGATTAAAAAAGTGAATTGCGCCCGGGATCATTTTAAAACATATTGGCACCGCAACTTCTGCTGTAGAATTGTTCTGAATCATCGACGCAACTCGACTTTATGGATGAGATAATAAAGCGAATATGCGAAAACTTTTTACGGCATAGCCTGTGTCGCTGTATAGATGCATTTGCTGGTATTATGCTTGTTGCAGGTTGCAATATGCTATGTAGCTTAATTTCCAGTTGTTCTATTCTTTGTGTTTAACATTTACAATCGTCTATTTAATGTACCGGCAAACGAATAGACTCTCCAGGATGCGCTAAGCCATCCATTTGTATCATCATTGACAGCCTACATTATTCCACATTGAGCCCATAGTTCACTGAATATACAGGTTTCTCATTAATCAATGACATATTAAGATACGCTCATAGTCCATTTAGATCTATGATGTCTGTGCCAAATGTTCAGGTTTTACAATCCCCCTATTTCAGACACACATCTGATATGCTGATATAGCTGGTGCACAAAAAGTTTGATAATACTCTGACGTCATAACGACAGCCGGCTATAATGTCTATCAGCTTGCAGGATGACAAAGATTAATTCATCGTCATGATTTATTACTTTGGAAAAAAAGCGAATGACAGAAGAATACAGTAACTTAAATCCATTCTAGAGCCAGATTTGTGTCATTACGATTGACACACTGGACAGACGTAATGGTTTAGTAATCGCCCCCATATTACATAAGAAATCGTGGATCCATTCGCGATAACTGGCGTCACGACAATACTTAGCATCGGACATATTTAGAGCAGATAATGCTGAAAACAAGTCATGTCAGCATATCTGTTGCAAAAAGCGCTGACAACTCAATGGTAATCCACCGTGAGGAGACCTCGTCAACTAATCATGCATATATATATATGCAATCGGAAACATTAGGAAATTGAAAGTATGCCTGTATTTCCATTCAATCATCACTATGACACGATAGATGTACAACATTGCTACATACTACGTTGAAATGGATAAGGAAGCAACATTGAAAGAAGAATGTAATAACTCAACAAGATGTTATGATGATTATGATGATGATAATAATAATGATGATAATAATGATAATAATGATGATGATGATGATGTGTAAACTAGAACTAGCAATGATGCCACCAGCGTAAAAGCCAATCTGCCTTTACGATCATACTAACGGTTGACTGAATGATAGTAGCCGTGTCAGATTTGATTCTAATCATGGATAAAAATGTATGTAGTATAACAAAGCCTCTATTTTATTTTTTGGCCGAATTAAATGTGTGCCACGAAGGCGCGGGAATGCAAATATGCGGGAAGTGAAATCGGCCACCTAAAGACGAATGTTTAGGGGATTATGACGCGCAAATTACGATATTGCAGTCGCCCAGCCATTTCAAGCGCTGATCTTTGAGATACAATTATCTAAAGTGCATGAAAAAACCTCGTCTCCGCAGCAACAAACAATAACAGTTGCTTTTAAACAAAACTCTTAAAGCAAACATAATATCATGCATGTTATCATTTCAAATTTGGGTTCACTGACTTATATGTATATTTACATAAATTTATAAAGCGCTCTATCCTTATCCTAGACAGCTCGAAAGCGCTAATATATTAAGCTGTTAAATTTAACAACAATTATAATAAAAAACAGACTATTGGCAGATAAAAATAACCCAAAAAACCCCATTATATCAATAAAGGTGGATCACAGTTATCATATCATAACATAAGGTATAAAAAATGACACCTGTAGTCGAACGCGAAACAGCCTGTTGGTCTATCAAAGCGGATGCAAGCATCTTAAAGTTATTAGTTGTGTTTTTAAACACTGTATTTGCTATCCCTGAAAGTTGAAACCGCTTTAATGCATTGAGCCAACGGTTTAATTTACATCTGACAAGCGCTGGTTCATTTTGAAACCGTAGCTCAACAAGCACACATTTATCATAAACACGCACGAACGCATGCATGGTCTGCGCAAAACCTTGGGAACCAATTTTTACAGCGCATAGGGTTCGTCAAAAATGAACACCACAATATATGCAGCTCTTCTAAAACTTTTTGGATTATCCCGAATGAATGAGACCGCTTTGGTTATTAGGCCGAGTGTGATGACAGCTGATGGATGATATAGAGTCCGTATTTTTAATATTTATAGTGGACACTCAATGGCTCATGCATAGTCCACGCAACGGGATGTTTTACATTCATAGACCTTCATGGCCTATTTATGTTGCATTCTGAGTTGGTGAATTTATGAATACAAAGCGAGGGCCAAAATGCTTGTAGTGACATGCATTTCGGTCAGCACAAAGCAGTAAAACGTTTATGGCATTAAAGAAATGAATACTAATGAAAGTAGTTGCGACAGAACTCGGTTGCATTGCGGTGAAGGCAATAGCAATCCCGATAATTACATAATACTGATTTGGAAATAGTCACATGAAAGCATAATCTCGCCTATCGAAGACGATTTAATTTCGATCAATATGGCAACAAGAATTTTGACATCTCGGCTATCAGAGGAGGTTGAATTTGGATCATATAATCTTTTACATTGAATTGTAATGCGATGCACTATACGGCAGATATGAATTTCATTCAGATGTTTGTTCCCATTGGACCACTGAAATGCGGATGTTCCCTAACTGGAATTTGACGAGAAGCAAGAAATAGACAGGTCAGGCGATCTAATGAGTGGCAAATATTTCTTTTTGACTCCGGTTGAAGGAATGCACTATACCGATATTTAATGGTTATATTGGGTTTATGTACTGGCAAGATCATTGTCACCTAAGTGGTGCGGATGTCAGTGGTAAAATGCTGTTGCAGATAGCCCCGATGTCGCAGTTGGCTGGACGTCGGTTGTTGCCTAGTGCATGAGGTGTGTGTAACTTATATTTCTTATGGCCGAGTTACACTCCTCCATCGTCCATAACAATGTTAATTAATCCAACAGATATAACAATACTAGGAAAACGCAGAGAATAATACGATGGGTGAGTGGTCAGCTGAATCATCATGCTCATAGAATCAATATACTGAGCGTATGACTTCCCTGAAATCTGCTTCCCGGAAACTATCACAATAAAGCACACCACCAGCAGTGCACCTTATTGTTGCATCTCCAACTCGCTACCCCCTGATAAGAACCTACCGCCAATGCGAACAATTGTGGATATTTATTGCAGATGTAATGTACCCATATGTCGCGTATGACCTCGAGCAAAATACAGCATTGAGATTTTCAGAGGCAATGTTGCTGTTGCTGTAGTGCGGCGGTTCTATCATTAGATGAAGGCTTCTCCTAAATTCTCTAAATAACCAAGTTATTATGAAAAATGATCATGAAAATATTCATGGTCGCCGAGATATTGCCTAACAGATATGAGTAAAATGCATCAGAAAAAGTGTGCCAAAGCTATCTGGCAAACTGTTATATGCCTAATGATATCATACTATCTAAACCGGGCGGGGACAAATTAGTAGAATGCTATGATGCGCATGTTAATGTAAAGATTGTACATTGAGGGTGTTCATAGAAAATAAAATATAGCATTAAAGCATATAGAGGCTCTAAACTTCCAGACACATTAAACCGGCGACAAATTAAGTGGGTCAGAGAAAGATTAAAATACCAATTTGCTCAGGCTATGAAATCATTGTTGACTTTGTATGCAAATACTATGGGTGGACAGTGAATATGCACGCTAGATTTTCTGACACAAACAAGATGAACAATTCTTTCAACATTTCGTTGACGGAACAAAGATTCCGAGCCCAAGTCATTGACATTTTTGACAATTCTTCATTGGTACAATTGATGCGCCTCGAGGATTTTATTTTGGGAGAACTAAAATAAAAAAAAACATTTGATACTCTAAAGATTTTACAGTCTTGTATATTTACTGAAGCAGTTGTGTTGACTTCGTCCTTATTGATGTTTTAACATAATATGAGCGACTATTTATCTATTTTGGTGCCTGAAAACATCCACAAAACTTTCTGAACTTGCATAAAGAAAATAAGAATCGAACGGATGGAGAAACTATGCAGGGCCGGTCAAGTTCCAAAAATATCACTTCTGGTCAGGCCAATAAGCAGCCTGAATCACTGGCCCGAATCTAAAATGCACCGAATGGTGATAAAGTTTGTTCCATGACCTAAAAACGCCAGAGAATAAGATACAGATTTTATAAAGAAATAACCACAGAGCCACCAACCAGCTGGCAAGTGGCAAAAGGAGTACTTTTCGATATAATGATTGCCAATCTACTACACGGTCATCAGTGAACCTCATTATTGGCCTCAATCCACTTGAACTCTTTTTCCCGGTGAGCTACAAACTGCCGTGTTCGCGATCACTCCGACTTTCTTTATTCTGTTTTTCTGGTTAGGCTGCTTCCTCTGCAGCTCGCGGAAGCACTGGACAAGCTTATCCCTCAGTTATCGAGACCACCTCTTGACTAAAAATAGGGATGCTTTCATAGCTTCTTTATTTTATTCGATCACTGAGATGGAATGGAACTCGGCGGCATATACGCCGCTTATATATTGAGCTCAGTTCATGTTTTAGACAAGCGCTAGGTGGATAGTTAACGAAGACGAGTTGGCCGAGTTCGAAGCGACGACGTTCACCATATTAACGGTGACTCAGAGTTAATCCGCGTCACAAGGCTACAATTAGGTGGTTCTCATTACGAAAAGATGTCGCTTAAAAAAGCCCGTGTGGCAGAATTTTGCACCAGCCCAATCGGGCGCGTTGATAAGGAAATCAATTAGCCCGAAAAGCTGGGTTACTGGCCATCGGTTATCTAACTTGGCGAGCCCTGCGACGCATTCGTTTTTCAATCAAGGCGAGGTTTTCTTGCTTTATTTCTCTTTTCTGCTTTGAATGTCTCAAATGAGGCAAGTTGCTCAACAGTGGTCGAAAATAATCAATACAACATTACATGCTCGAGGACATCATAGGGGCTCGACTTCACCGATACTGCTTCCAAAAGTAGTTGAGAGTAAAAAAGGTTCCTAGCTGACCCAGACAGACGTCTGTGTCACCCACCTGCTTGGCACTAACTCATCTCTGATCTATTTGGACGCTAAATGGCTCCCTACAATTCTTGCACTGGCGAGAACCGCTTTGAGATGGATGTTCCTATTAACCATTTCCCCGCATCTTCCACCAGTGGGTATGTTTCCAACTCAGATTCCAAACTGACTACGTTGCTAAGGTTCTCTGTAACAGGAGGCATGACCTTAAATACATAGCCGCTCTTCGTGACTATATCCACCACAAGCAGCTTACCCATTTCTCTTTCTTTTGTGTTCGCACTATATGGGCGAGAGCCGCAGCCACGTCAATAATGTAGCTCCTTTGCTCTTCTGTCTTCCATTTCAATTAATCCGGCCCTACACATATTTGAACGTATTGTTTTCCACCACGATGGGGACTACCGTTCAATTTCACTTCACTCACTAATCCCGTCTCTATCACCAGTTAATACTCTTTTAGTAATCAATATAACGTATACTTTTATCTCTACTTCATTACATTTGGAGATATGCAGTTTACGTATTAATGCACCAATGGAAATGTCGAGAGAATAGTACGAAATAGTTGCTAATGAGCGCTTTGAGCTATGTACAATGGTTGCCACCTGCAATCGGAAACGGTTTATGAGAACGCAATCATGAGCAATGGCTGACTCTTGGTACTCCGCATTCCAATTAAACAGAAACACCGCCCACTACTCTAGAGCTGGTTGGTTGGACATCAGCTCTACTGTCGCCAATCGCAAATAGCTGAAGTCTAGATATTAGCTCCATGGATGCCCTTTATAAAATTTGTCAGGTGCATATACAGTGCTACCTCTTATCCAATGTCACCATGACCGTCTCTCTATCACACCAGAGAGGAAATGGAATGTGGAAACGGAAATGGATTGCTGGTTGCTTACTACTATATTGGTATTTGAGTGACGTGTACCCCACGATACGATTCATCATCTTATGGCATTGGCGGTTGAATTCCTCTTCCTTGATTAAGCCAATAGTTTGAGCATGCAACCTCCACATGGATCTATGACAATTGGAGATACAAACTTAGTCCATGCAAATCAATTAGTCTTCATATCAACTATTCAGAGCAGAAAATCCTATCTTTCCATCATTGCAAGCTGCAAACGCCTACACACAAAGAACATCCGACCGACAAAATATGGGCAATCATTGGACGCGATGATTAATGATATATCCATGGGCCTTACCATGACACAGAAGATTGGGGATTTGGCAAAGTGAAATGCATTGCGGCTTACGATCGAGGATGTTTAAATGGTGCGATGATTGATAACTGCTTGAACCGTTTCCGGAAATAGCCAAATGAGGTTGGACCACTTATTCATCATTATTGAGTGGTGTACTGATGCTGCCTTTCTCGCCCTGTGGCAATTACAGATACAACGAGGCTGCAGCAGTGATATGCTTTAACTGACCACTTAGTAAAAGGATTATGACTGATAAACGTCATGCAAATCTTATTCAGGAAGGCGGAACACCAGTCTTGACTAAAACATGACAGACAGTTGCTGTGTTTGGCGTCATAGTGATGATGTTGTTGACTATAGCTGGGGAGTATGAGGATTGTGACATCTAGCTCATGTTTCTAAAGGACCAAGGAAGTTCTCGTTGTCAGCTTCGATGATGGTGTAACGATGATGATGAGGACGTCGACGATGACGATGAAGATGGTGATGGTGGTTGTGCGGGTGATGGTTATGGTGGTGGTGATGGTTGATGGTGTGGTGATGGTGGTGGTGGTGATGGTGGTGGTGGTGTGGTGATGGTGGTGGTGGTATAGGTGACAGTGTTGAATGTGGTGGTGGTTGTTGCGGTGGTGGTGGCTTTGAAGGTGGTACGTATGCAAATACCACGAATGAGTAATGATATCACAGCGTTTTTGCATTTTTATCACCGGTGGTGCAAAAAAGCCTGTCTAGCCCAGCAACTGAATGAATGGTAATAACTGTGCAAACTGTTCCGACAGAAGTGTCAATTGAAGATTGCATATAGCTCAATATCGTCCAGGATTGCTTTAGATTTGGTGGCAGTTGTCATCGATCAAAGGCATTGCCAACGTGCACGAAGCTAAAGTCTTTGATGGAAGTTGTTAAAACCTTTATATATCTACTCTAATTTAATTTTCTGCCGCGAAATACAATAACCTTAGCATCAAGCAGGTATTTTGATATTCCAGTACTGTGACACTTTGGTTACTCTTTCAACTCTAAACACAGCTTATCGTTGCATCCGCACAGTGCTATCACATTTGTATCTAAGTGACATAACAGCAATGACACGGCTATTGACTATATAAAACTTTGACCTGCATCCGGAGAGTGCAACGAATTATGCAGGAACAATAAAAGCACTTACGGGACTAGCAGTGTCTGTCATAACCATAACCATTACGTCATTTGGTCCATTTAATATTCCTTTAAACTTTCATGTTGACGTTGAGATAGGGTTATTACTTATGAAGACTTTGCATGCATAATTGGCGGCCATATATGTATGACTGTTAGTAGTTTATTCCGATATAACTGTCATCCAATTCGTTATAGTAGGTAGCTTTTGCAACTGGAGATCAAATGGATGGCAAAGTACGTTATTTACATGTGCAGTCATGTTATGGTTATTTATCAACTGATGCAATGCATATAATGTGCAGTTACGTATAAAAAATCGAATGATTCATCATTCTTAACAAATATGATGGCTACAGTATATGCATGTCACATAATGCTTATACACAATTTATTAGCCTCAGTCTGCGACGACAATTTCAGTTTATCTCCACACAACAGAATGTTTCAGAATACACAAATAATTCAGGAATATGCAATCTAAGGCAAAATGATTGGTAGAGCAGTAATCGTATCATTCATGCTCGGAATGTACCTGTTGGACAGGAGGATATTTCTAGTGCATATTAAAGGTCAATCAGAATGTCAAGCAACAAGAAGGTTGAGTGGAGCTAAAACATCGCCAAAGCCCGAGCCGATGCTACTATATCGGATTAAAACAGACTTTACATGCTCGGATGAATTGCTCGGCAACATTGATGACATCAAATGATTAACGCTCTTATTATCTGAGCTTAGACCTCATGAATATTTGGGAGCGTAACTATAGCGACCTTTGTTATTTTTATTTCTGAAAGCCAAACCATATCAAAGAGCTAAATCACTTAGTCGAATGAATCTCTATAGGCACACATTAAAGCACGCTGCTGTGTGACGACTGGTAGGCTTCCCTCAACGCTCTAGTATTATTGCCTTGCTTATGAGCATTCATGTAGACGCTGAATGCTGGCTTTATATTGCTATACTGAGGTCGACCATGAACGGCTAACGAAACGCCTCTTCCAATAACCAAAGATCAACCAAGCCCGATGGAACTACGTCTACATATGCTTTAATTATAGCGGCTATCATCAGTTCATGGTTTACCAATGTAAATACCGTAGACAACACCCCACGTGTGTCTGAAACACTCCCCGTCCCTCTCTCATTCCTGCTTGACCTAAAGAATTCACTTGTAACGCATTTTTACAACGTACTCCTGCCTTATCGCTCCATAACTGACATCCATATCGGTGAGAAAGGAATATTCCAGATTGGATTATAAATGGACAAAAGCCTAATTCATTGTTAGATAAGGCGTGTGAGAAATAATTGCAGCCATCAGTCCGAATGCAGAGCTCCTTCATAAATTAAATTCAAGCAACACTATTTCGGACTCCCCGACGTACCTTCGTTATGTCAATGTAAAACGAGCTTTGGATATCTTTTAGTGTATATCTGCGGGAGTTTGGCTATAACATGTATTCACTCTGTATGTATTTATGTACGTATGTATGCATGTATGTATGTATGCACGTATGCATCTTCAGTGCATTCCGTACGACTGTAACGTATGAGCTGCCGTTACTTATCCCGTATGATAATGTTAACGCCCTGTTTAATGCTCGTTGATGATGGACCAGAAATTGTTTTAGCTCACTCTTAAGTAGAGTTTATAGGCTACATCTAAACTTAACGCGTTGGCTCTCTCAAACGTCACCGTAGATGACCATTCGTCAGTTTTCTCGTATATGACAGTGAGGACAAATACATATTTTGCTTCTCGATATCCGACAGTCCAAATAATACCCATAGGTTACAAAGGTGTCCTTATCAAGCTGATACATTGCTGTTGACCTCCCACATCATTTGCGTGGTAGATCGAGACTTTGCGAGAAGGAGAGAAAATTCATCGTGCGGATTGAGACGATTTCTAAGGCATTACAGGCCGCGAAGCCACTCTTATTGAAGTCGTGTCCCTGCACATTATTAATGCCGACTTTATGTGCAATCGGGGAACCAATTCATGGCTATCACTTGGGAATGTAGCATAAAACCAATGACATATTGCTTGTGTTAACCAATGGGCAACTGGCCGTTGATTGCGTTTCAGTTTGCTCATTAGCATGTACGTGTGTTGCATCAGTATTGTACACGGATTGAAATTAAGAAGCAGAATCGACCCACTCCAGCTTGAATGTTTGGTTCATTAATAACTGTATATAACCAAACATTTCTCTCTTCTTATCTATTGGCATTTACATTACCTGCCACTACACTTTATGTAGTCATATTTCATCTGAATAAGAGATTCATTTGGTATCCAATCTCTCATCAGCGAGATATCTCAATGGTAGTCCAATGCTGTGTTGCCACTTTTTGAATAAACCACCGACTGCAACACAAAGCCGACAGTTAACACAAAATGGTTGCCCTTCATCCTGTGAAAATCTACATCGTCTATGCGCTATAATTTTTTTGCGAGGTTGAATATTCTAAATTTGTATTGAAAGCTACATAACATGCTTGCGCGCATGTTTTCTTTTGACAAATGATTAAGAAATGAACATTTGCCACATTAATAAGGTCAATTTATCTATCGGTCGAAAAAAAGCTTCGTATTTTGGGACCTTATCTGTGGATTCTCAGCTCTTATGCATGTCGGTTCAATGAATTCCAAGCTGCCGTTCGTTAATTATTTATATCAACATATTGTGTTTGATCTTTGATAGCACAATTATCATCATATCTAACGTGGGTTCACTGAATTCCATGAAAACGTGCTGATGAGCGCGCAATTGACTCTTTGTCCATCAAAACAGAAACAGGAATCTTAAAGCTATTGCACATTTATGTGTTAATCATAACACCTCCTCTGTTCTATTATTCTGTCGAGATGTGCAGTATATGCTTCAATATGCCATAGGATTAAACTCATGATCGGGTTACATTTTGATCCATGTGTCATGAATTAGTCATAAGGCTTGTAGGTCACGAATGCTTGCAATGTATATTGTAATAGCCTTTACTGGTGTTTAACAGCGACGAGGAAGCAATTCATCATTTGCAAATTTGATTGTGTAGCTCTTGCAGCGTGGCTTCCCCGCCAAGTGGGCTACCTACATATACAACCTTCATTTGATGAGTGCAAATTAGCCATGTTTGCATGTAGCTTTATAATAGTGCTTTACCTTCTGTACCATGTTGTCATTTCGCTCGATGAAATATATATTCAAAATGCCACAAGCCTGTGCAGCCATAATGTTCAATGAATACATTTTGGTTGAACGACTTGCAGGGTGAAATGAGCTGGCATGCCTCGAATATTATCGGTATGCAAATGGGACTGCTCAACACATACCCTAACACTCAAATCGTCCACATAGGGACCGGTGGCACCGTTACAAGCGAGTACATTATAACGATTACGCATTTTCAGAATGCTTGTACTTTCAAAAGCACGGGAAGGCATGCAAACAATGTAACGGTCCTTACAATGTCACACTCAGTACACATCGACTATCTAAAAAAGCTGATTCAATAATGTTGCACTGGCCATGCGAGAGGTGCGTGTTCCCGTAAATAACGGACATCACGGTTGGCAGCCATCATTATCCTTTATGAAGACCATAGTTAACTAAGCTTACAAACTTGTCGAAGCATGTGACTACCATTTAGTTACTGGCTCTCTGGGCCGGAGACAAAAATTAAGTCGCAAATTGGACGGTGTAGCAGCATAATCTCTAATGGCCAATCGAATCCAAACAAAGCCGCACGGATGAATAACATGCGCCGTATTCAGTGCTGTTCAGTTACGAGGAATTGAGTTAAACAGCTATAAGATGATTATATGTATATAGTATGACATCATGTTGTCACACTTTCCGACGTAATTGTCCCTTCACCGAAGGAACAATAGGACAGGGTGATTTCCAATATATCCATCGACCCTAACCCTATCATAAGACAGGAGCGATATGACACGTCGATTCGCAGTCGGGATAATAGGGCGTGTAATAGTAGTCTTTTTTTCCTCCGACAAACTGGCAGATGACTTCATGCCTATATATAATATCAACAGAGTCATAATGCCATGATACTCGATTACTCATAAAAGTAGAATCATTCGTGAAAATGTAAGACATATTGTATTGAAATGGCTCAGAGAATATCACAAGACCGAGCCAATGATTTCAAACGATACGCTTTGATGATATTTATTTTGGTATATTTAATGGTGTGTTGAATGATATCTGCCTCTTTATCATTTATCATTAATGCAACAAAACTGTGGCTTGTTGATTGGGACAGTAACACGTTTCTGCCGAACGTGCAGACACACGCCCGTGACACGTTTAGGTCTGCAGGAAATTGACTCCAGATGACGATGGCAGACGCTGCGTGACCCGACAGTACTAATCGACTCTGGTCAATTTGGTCGACACTTTAAAGTAAAATGTAGGGAAAGCACGGCGTTGGTCAGTGTATGATTGGGTTTCTTATAAATCAATCATCATTTGAGCTACTCAAACTAAATGGACATTCGGCAATTGGCAATTGGATTTTGCAGGCTCACTCCATACTTGCAGAAATGACAACGGTCCGGTAAGGCAGCTAGCATGTCCAGTCAATATAGTGTTAGCGCAGGTCGAATAGCTATCCGTTCCATTATTATTATTGTGCACGAATGTGATCTGCGGCTGCTAGATCAACATTTGGCATCAGATTTGCGCAAAATTTTAATGGAATAAAAGACCTCTGAAGTAATTTAACCCGCATAGAATTCACTATTCTTGAATTAAACGGATCAAGGCGTTCGATATGCTATGACTGTATATTTCAAAACATAAGGTTCGCATCTAAATGTAAAAACTGCTTTCATCTGTGTGAACCTAATCTGAGCTAAAAAGAAACGGTTATTATAGCATGCACCACATGGATGTAGATATACGACATAGCGGTGAGACCCCGTGACGTTGTGGTGAATCATTCTGCGTTTTCAGGAATTGGGCGCCGAGGCAGAAATAGATGTGACAACAATATGCTGAAGTATAGAAAGCCTGTAACATCGCTGATCAAACAATTCCATATGTATTGGAAATAGCTTTGGACAGGAGAAGAATGTAAGCGCGCCTAGACAACGCTTGTGGGCGTATTTGTCTTTGATACTCCAGATATCATACGAACTAACAGAACAGTAGTGGTTTTGTGTCCTGAATAAAGCCTAATTCGGTTCAGTTATATCCATGATGTAACCAGTGTTGAGAAGATATAAATGAAATAAAAGTTAGAGGTTAGTATGTATAGATTGAATCCATAGACATAAGATATCGTGGATTAATTAACGTTAATTATAAAATAGCGACTCGGCAATAATAACCTTCGTATAAATAATTGGCAGGTAATGATGTAACAAAGGACATGTCAGCATATCCGTCGTAGGCTCTACCGGGGAATTAAACCTAATACATCATTAGCAAAACGTCCACACATCCTTAATGCGTGTATGCAGCAGGGAACTGCCAAGTAGAATGAAAGGATTCGTGTCGGATGGTCATTGTTAGCCGAAGTATATCTGACCTAAATATCAGTCCGCTGATAGCTAATGCATCCATGGACCTTGACCATAATAAAGAAGTAAAGGTATGCGGCAAATTGTTAATGCAGGAAAAGCTGTTATTTTGTTTAAAATGTATGCTTGTATTTCCTTTCAGTCGTTAATATGAAATTGTACTAGATAAATGTATGCAAATAGAGATATGTATGCAGATACAACGTTTATTTGGTTATAGAAGCAATTTAAAAGACATTGCGCCGTAGGCTTTATACATCCATGGAACTTGACTATAATATAGAAAACCGAGGCATATGGTAAATTTTGTATTCAGGATATCAAGTTTGAGGCAAACCTCCAATGACAGCGCTGGCACAAATCTTTTATGTATTATATACAATATCACAACAGACTAAAAGCCTTTATGAAATGCGACTGCTGTTTCTGTGTCCTTTCCACCATTAGCAGCTACATGTAGCAACTGAGATTATTTCGCTGAGGGAAGGCTGTGCGATCATAAGGAAGAGGCGTGTTTCAAGCAGCTCCGGTCATGCCACTTTGTAACTTAATCAAGGGAGCCTGATGGGATTTAGATTGGATTAAGCTCACGACTGACAGTGTTTCGGTATAGTGTATGCACCTGATAAATTATATACGTTACAGGCATTCCTTAAATAGCCATAATAATGTATTATGTATACTCTTCGCGATCGTCTGGATATAGTCTCTCAGACACGAGAATAATGCTGAAGAAAAGTAACGACAGTAATCAGCTATATGATACCAGGCCATATAGCTCTCTTGGTCAAATTTGAAACCTATGATATAAAATTCTGCGAAGATCATGCTTTAGGCTTGCTGTTATGAATGGCCAGAAGTGTGCCAAACGATTTTGCTCTGTTGGCTCAAGCTTGATCCAAGCTGTTCAATTTCTTTTATTTTTATCACAATAAAGCTGCTCGGGCCTCTTTATATCCATGCTCACTTTGCACAGTTGTTAGGTATTGTCAGCATTTGTCTTCAATTTGTTCATTTTGTATATTCATGTCGTAGAATCTCTGAAAGTGTGTACAACGAACCAAGTATTTTACCAATGGCAGATCGTCAGAAATATGCAATGGGCTATACAGATGCGATTGATATATTTTGTTCACAGCTATATAATACCACATATTGCCTGAACCAGTTAAGATTGTAATACGTGATGCAGGTGCAAATCATACAACTGAACCCCTATTGCAATTTACGACAGAAGTGTCATCTGAGTCAATTTCTGTAGAACGGTGTTGGGCAGGGTATGATTAAGTTTCTGATAAATCTCAAACTAAATGGACATTCGGTAATTGGCAACTGGATTTAGCGAGGCTGACTTCATACTCTGCGGAAATTTACAACGGTCCGGTAAGACAGCGAGTATGTCCAGTCAATATGGTGTTAGAGCAGATCAAATAGCCATTAATCATGCGCTCGTAAGTGATTTGCGGTTGCTAGATCAATATTTGGCATAAGAATTGCGCTTATTGTTATGAAATAAAAGACCTTACAGATAGCCTTTGGAATAATTTAACTCACATAGAATCCACTATCCTTGCAGTACATATGATCAAGCCTTTCAATATGCTACGTCTATACATTTCAAAACATAATGTCATCATCTTTGTGAAATGTCATTATGTAAAATAAGCAACCCATCAACGATGAAATATAAGTATACATAGTTTGCTCTGTGTGAGTGATCGATATTGGCTATCACAATACCCATATAGAAATGGAAATACGAGGAACGAAGAAAGGTATAGATATCGCTACCTTTTATGTAGAACCATCTGGTATCTCACTAGCGACATCATTTGGCTGGCTCTCAAGTTTCTGATTATTATTTATAGTTTGCATCGTAATGCGGATTAGGTGCAGAAAGAAAATACACACCTGCGGGGCTGCATTTTACGGAAAAATTCCAGGTTATGGCTAAACGTATCCCTCCCCTGATCTAATAGTATTCATCGCAGCAGCCGCAACACTCAACGAAGCCTTAACAAACTGCTATTACTGATAGGAGGTCCCTTGGGTTGACGCAAAATTACCCCGGGTATGGTGGGTTGTTAACCACATGCTCTTCATCAATCGTTTAGCAAACTAAAGCTTCGTATCTAGTGTCAAAAACTGCTTTCATCTGTGTTAATTTTAGATGAGCGCAAAATATGGTTCATCCAACACAACATATGCAGCCACTCTAGAACTACAATATATTTGTATTAGAACCACTGTTTTGATTATCCCAGATAAATGAGACAGCTGTGATAAATTAGGCCGTCAATAACGATGACTGCAGATATGTGTCGAAAGTTATTAAGTTTTTCAGTGAGAAATAATTTGTGATATTTGTCGTAGACACACAATAACGCATGCATTGTCCACGCAAAGGGATGTTTAACATTCATAGACCTTTATGGTCTACTTCTGTTGCATTCTGAGTTATTGAATTGTGGTTACAAAGCGAGTGCAAAAATGCAGTAACTTTCATTCCGTTCAGCACAAAGCAGTAAAAGGTTTATAGCATGAACGAAATTAATAACAATGAAAGTGGAAGCAATGGAACATGATTGCATCACGAAAGTCGCAGTACCGATAGTCACATAGTATAGGTTAGAAAGTGTCACGTGATAACCTAATTTTGACTGCCGAAGAAGATTTTATTTCCATCAATATGGCAACTGATTTTTTGACATCACGGCTTTCAGAGGGGGCGCATTTTGATTATATAATCTGCCAGGTTTGTAATAGTCACATGCATGTCGGTACGCTTTAAGTAGTCAAATAAAATATGTTTTAGAGATGTGATCATAAATAACCATAAGTAGCATTTTACTATATAGTTCGATGTCGTAGAATAATGAGAAAAATTTCGATTTTGATAATGACATATTTAAATAAATCCAATTAGTTAATATTACAAATAAACTTATATGTATATATATATATATATATATATATATATATATATATATATATATATATATATATATATATATATATATATATATATATATATATTTATATATATATACTTACTGCTATACTATCACCAAACCGCGTGTAGTAGCGGTCGATAAATAACATTGAAATCCGGATTATATATAACTAAATATAAATATAAAATATATATATATATTTCTATATTTGTATATATATACATATATATATATATATATATATATATATATATATATATATATATATGTATATATATATAAATATATATATATATATAAATATAATTATATATGTATTTATATTTATATTTATTTAATCCGGATTTCAATGTTATTTATCTACCGCTTCTACCCGCTGTTTTGTGATAGTATCACAGTAGGTTGCCAACAACCATATTCGTCATATTATATGACAACTTCGATGATATGACGTAATTAACGCTATCTCTATCTGAGCTCACAGGTCATGAATATGTGCGAGCGAGTCCTCTTTATTCCCATTTCTTAGGGCCAACCCAAACCAAATCGACAAGTGAATTTGGTCAAATGAAGCTCTATATGCACACATAAAAGCACGCTGTTGTGTTACTACTGATAGGCGTCTCTCCGCGGACCATATACCTTCTGAATAAATTTGCTAATGATCGGTGTAACCACATGCACTTGCTACATGTGATTGTGCATGAGATAAAATGTTTCCAATGTACGCTACCGGTCGAAGAAGAATACTAATACCCCATTTCGAGGTATGTAAACGAAGACAATCATAATGCCTTATATGCACTATTTAACTTCGTATTGAGGTTATCTGTATATTTGACGTTTTATATGTCACCGTCATTACCACACCTTGGAACATGGTACACTCTAGTAAGTATATCAAATGCAAAGAGCATTTTAGAAATTTTCACCAGAATGCATATGCTACTGGAAGAACGTGAAATTCATCATGAGTGTATTGATGCTCTGTCGGTCTGTAATGACATCGCTTTTGATAGCAAACAGGGTACAAAAGCTGCACACAGTTTACTGCCTTACGGCGGACATACTGTTCGCGCGTACAGAATGAACCTTCTGTACGTAGCTATAAGCTGGTTGATATGACACCCTTGGATAAAAAAGATAATTTAACTTGTTTATTCCATTTCGGATGTGGCTATCCTATAATTATAACAACACATTTCGCGAATGATATCCCAGAAACTATAGAATGATCACTGCAATGTTATGCATGCGAACGCGATCAACAACATTACAAGCTAGACCCGCCCTGTCCGGGCGCTCTCCTTTTATTGTAATGTGCATCATGAAATTATTACCTGCAGAGGTCTTGGTTTAATTGCATTGAGAGAAGTCGGTTCGTGCTTAATATTAGGCTGATTCTCTGCTCAACCTTTGCATTCATAGTCTAGCATGTTACAATAAGTCATTAAGACAAATAAATCGACTGCCAGGAATATGTGTCTCCAATTAGCATATCAACATAACACCAAAATAACGTTCCTCCATTAATCGTTATGACATGTCGTCCCTATCATACACATCAGCCTCTGCATCATACTATTGATCAAACTTGAAGAGAATCTTTGATTAAACATTGCTTAGAAATCAGACGCAAAAAATCGTATGCGTAATTTCTTGTGACTTTAAACACCTGTATAATGGTCAAGACATACATTTGGTCTGTCATAAACCAAATAGAGCAAAGAAATGAAACCATCTACAGAAAGGAGAAATCCTCGGCATTGGCAGTACACTGACATAACAGAGAAACAGTGAAACAGAGAAAGTGCTTATTGAATCAACTATGGACACCAAGAGTAAACACCACAACCCCCCCCCCCCCGGTTTTTTTTACAGAGCTCGGAATCAGCAAGCAAAAAGTTCCCTTCATAATTTGTAAAAACATCATTAAAAACTAACTCTGAAATTCGCAACTGCACAGTTGTGTCATCCCATTAACTAGCCGAAATCCCGGAAGTAAATAGAAGAATTCAACCAGCCTATAACTCATAACCGTCGGTAGCAAAATGTTACTGATGGACTCACGCTAGGTTAGCTCCGCAGCAACGATTAGAGATTGAACTGATATTGGCATCGTTATCTGGAATGCAGTACATTAGCCGAGAATGAAGCCGATAGCAATCCGGCAAAAGCATGCAAACGATGATAAGTGAATTCCGGCATTGCATTGTTGCCTTATTTTTGTACTAACCATAGTAAATGAGTGCGATGTTATTTCGCTATGTTTATTTTCCTTTCCAAGAGATGACGCATTTTTCCTTTTGAGATTATATATTCCCGCTACCTAGGCTCTTTTTCCGATTTCTTTAGGCAATACATTTGAACCGGGACACAATTGCGCAAACAATGTGTATGTTAAGTGCGTCCATAGGTTCATCAATAGGGCTCCACATATAACTCCAATGAATTACAATGTTAGAAATAATTACAAGTCCCAGGTTCTATTTCAAAGAGCTTTATTTATCTCCTGTGGGCAGATAGCATATGGTTCTGGGGGTAGCAAATTGTCCTTACAACAGATGATTAATATATTCAAGATAAGTTATCATATAAGTCGCATACCATGATTAATTATGGGATGAAGTTCGTTTGCAAGGTGACGGGTTGTTGACCAAGCAGAGAGCATTTACTCATTCGTTAGTGAATAACCCAACTGAGCGATAGTCGAAATGAATCGCTGACCTTGCACCCGATCTATCGATGGCTTTGACCATGTCGGTGAAATGTTGTGAAATATATATATACTGTATATAATTTCATAAACAAAACTGATATCATTTGTATTAGTCTACCGAAGATCCAGCAGTATGACACCTGATGCATTAAATATTGTTTTATGACATTTCAATATACAATCAAAGCTGGTATTGATCCAGTAACTGGATCCGCAGCGCAGTCGTTCATTAAAGTGACAGACATATCAATATTATTGATGTAGCAGCCTTCTATTTGCATTTTTTCTCGCTACCTCTTGCACTCTACTTATGTATCTGCAACTCAACACTTTTTTTCCAAATCAGCGTATCTCGTGGCGTCTATTGGCACTATGGATACTTTTGGTCAACTTCTCTCAATCTCAAATGAAATAAGCCAGTTAAACGTGCATTATTGAGAACCAGTTCCCGTCACGACTTTAGCATTGTCAGCTTTTCAACGTTAGGCGTAAAATGTGACCTAGATACGCAGGAGAACAAAAGCTGAAGAGGTAAATTGGTACATACTTTTACGCCCCGTTGGAATAATAATCCTCGGCAGACACAAAACAAGTATATATATCTGCAAAGTGTCAATAAGATATGATGTCTTTGGTTAGTGAAGTTATACATTATAATTGAAATTTTCTTTTTCGTAAGTATGGTTGATCTGTTGTCTGTTTCGTAGTCTTAACTGGTAACAAAACCCAGTTTTGCATCCTTAAAATGCATTTGCAAATACATATATAAATGATAAAATAACAACTTCAGTCCCATTGAATCACCAAACGGTTATAGGGCATATTTTGCACGACTGACGTATGCTCAAGTTACGTACATACCAGCACAAATCTATGATCTCGAACCCCTGAGGTGCCCTTGTTTTACTCGTCACATGCAATGTCAGCGTTAACAGGGAATGAACAAGTTGGTGCGTTGAGGGCGCAAATTTACAATTATATAGCATATCTTAAAGGCACCAGTTCGGGATTCTACAATCGCCGACACCACTTTATACATGAATCCAATAAATATAGAAAGGATGGACTTTACGTGGTGTGGATGTGATGTTGTCGCCTGGTGGGCACTGTGGATCCGTGTGATAACAGTCAACCGTGACCCTTCATGACACTAGACTATAATGTTGACTGCGAACATCTATCACGATGGACACTTAACTTTGCGATCTCTACATTACAACGGATCCGTTGGGACCCCGCATACTAGTCATGGGTCAGTGTGAAGTCTGATCGACCTTGCGCAGTTGACACAAGACCAACACTTCATCGATTCAAGAGTTACTGAACAATACAGTTAAATCAGCCAAGGGCTATGGAAGTCACCTGACCGAGACCCCGTGCTATTGCAATTAGTGTTATGTTCCCCAACAGCATGTGTAAATGCTATGATATGGTACATGAAGACGAATACCTAACAAATGATACCTGTGCCGTCATATATATTTGAACTAGTCTATTCGACGCTTAGTTTTAGCTAATTATTGCTCAAATAAAATGTAACTAAATCCTTGCTGGTGCAGAATATCTTTCAATATCAGTAGCAGCAATAAAAGCATGCCTTTTTCAAATATCTCTCAACACCAATCAAACTGTTGACTTACTCTCTAAATTCGTCAAGCGTTGAATGAAGATTAATGGGCGTGTCTAAGTGTAAAGTTGCCTAACAAGCATTTTATCTCTGACGTTATCGATGTTCGGTGCAGTGGTGTGTCTTTGCTAATAGCAGCACGAGGACCGGACGCTGAGAGACAACCATTTTCGAGCGTATGCCATAATGCCTAAGCAAAATCCATCGTCTCTGCTATATTGGCTAACAACCGTCCTCAATGTCTACGAATAAGTGGACCATGGTAATATAAATGGTATGGCGGATGCTTGGGAGCGATACGAGTGCGAACATTTGATATAGTCCAGATGCAAGTTTTATGAGCGCCTAAGCCCTACCCGTTGAGGAAGAATAGAGATGCAATGGAGTAGCCGCGCGACGGACGGCAGGTTACGTAATATTTTGTAGCACCACCACCACTTCATTAGTGTAGTTTGACAGATTATCACTCTTTTGCGGTTGCGATTAACACTCGTTGACCATGCATGCTCATTACGACATCATGCACAACATCATGAACCTAGTGCGTCCAAACTTTCTTTTTATAGATCTCCCGCCATTAACCACTCCAGATAATGGTCTTATATTATGTATTGCTCGTTTGTTGCCCTTACGTGGTGGTTGTCACCAATTAATGCTGAAGATTACATTTCGGCTACGTTCGTTCCTTGAATGCATTGGAAGATTGCAACGATGAAGATGCGCATTTTGTATTAAAGCAATTCATGCTGTCGTATCGTCTTAACGTTATTATCAATTCAATTCTGTTTCAACTTAGCACACTATTGAGGTATTGTTGCCGATTTACGTCAGTCGAACATTGAATAACAAAGGCCAATAACATGTATAGAGCTTGGGATAGTCACATACCTCATGTCGCTTCTGAACCCCGACTGCTGACGTTGTGGTTCTTAGATGATAATGATGATGATGACGATAGTGATAGACTATTCCACCACGTCTGCATACGGTGCTAAGGATGGATATCCTAGTTCCGCTCCCCAGTAACCAGGAATATCATTGGATATCATACAACAAAGGCATCATTCTATTTTACGAGAGTAGTGCCACTTGAGAATTGCAGCAAACAGACTCCCTGCTACGGTGCCTGATATTGCTGCATATAATATTGATCAATGCTTATTATGGGTTTACTCCTAATGTGAATGGCTATTGGCATCATGGTCAGGAGCACTTAATTCTCTTTAAGATTTTGCCGTAATGTACACAAACTGTATGTCCAATAAGTAAGGTGTAAGAAGAAAATCAAATCGCCAAAACGGACAATTTATAAGACAAATGAACTGAAGCATTTCGACGACATATTCTTAGAGAATGCGTTGCGGCACCGTGTTCCTATCAGCATACATCTGCTGTGTATCATATTGTGACAAGCTGCATACGGCAGTGTGCGTTTATTATGCAAAGGTCAAGATAATAGCTGATTGTTTAGTTTGAATGTTTTCTCGTTACGTTGACATGACAACTTCGACGTATCGAGAAAAAAATTATTCTTTTCCTCATTAATTGTGATTTCTGTCTACAGCGTTACAGAACCCATAGTGCACCGAGCACACCCTAGCGGCATCTTGGCACGTTCTATCACATCGTTTTCTCATATGCAACTTACATCAGATGTGATCATTCACACAATACACTGAATGAGGTGAATGATACGCAAAATCCAGGTACATTTATATGGGACTTTCATGCAATTACATCGTTTCAGTAAATTCTACTTCCTTAAAATGCGATCTTACATAAAAACCTACAATATGCGGTTATTTGATTGGGCGAGCGGGAAAAGCCAAATTTATATACAGAATGGGACAACCTGATAAAGGGATATTTATATTTTCGGTTGACGCTTAACGCGTACGAAAACAATATTTTTCAGCAGCAGAGGCGTAATGCAATAGACCACAAGGGCTGCTTATTGCTTTTCCATCATGCATCGCGTGTCCCGATCGAATTAACACTGTTGCGTTACTGCACTCTATACATCACACCAAATAATTTTGCTGGGGTCTTCAGGTCCTTTTGCACTGCACGTAGATATTTTCTACATAGCCGAACCTTAATTTTATAATGTGACATTTTTATATCACCTCAATGCCTATATCCGATACATTGAACATTAAATATACCATAGAAAAACATGCAATGAAGTCGTAAATACGAATGACACACGTCTTATAGCTACAGAACCGAACTAAACGGACACACACACACACAAACACATATATATATATATATATATATATATATATATATATATATATATATATATATATATATATATATATATATATATATATATATATATATATATATATATATATATATATATATATATATATATATATATATATGTATATATATATATTAGCACGAACGCGTACATTGTCCCGCCATCTAACAACTACCAACTTCCAGGACGATCTACAGCAGGCGTGAGGCGTTTAAATATGCAGCAACCATATCTATCTGATTCCCTGATTTTGCGCCGGTTTTGTTACATATGAAAACAATGATCTGTGTTCGAAACGGCATAGGTTTCTTTATCGATAACGCATAACATGACCGAAGGTGAATACCATTACACTCGGGGATATACAGTCAAGCGAAGACGAGTCTGATGTCTGGATATAATTGAGGCGCCGTAATTGAATAACACAACGCAGTAAGATTACATTCTGCAATGCTTATTAATGTTACCTGAGAGGAAGCATTGCCGTCTTTGCGACCATATCGCCGGGTAACGAAGAAGCAGTTGCTTTATTCCCCTGACGATAAAATTGATCTATGTCTGCACTTTTCCGCCAGTGCCCATGCCATTTGAGCCGCCTCATCATCGATAGGTTTATCAATAACCGCTGCAATAATACAGCCTGTTATCTCGATTGCCTAGTCGAACCATGCAAGGGATAATTACACAGCAAAATGCGCAATTCTTCTTATACAAAAATGCGTCATTACCCGTTGATTAGCTAATGGCGAATGGTTATAATGCTAGTAGATTTGTATGACGGCAGTCGTTTCTGATTATTGGTGCATTACATTCATGATGGACAATTAGTTATAATAATTGTCATGCAATGATTCATGCTTGAAGGAAGACTGCTTGCAGTTGTGCGGTATGTTAACTTAGCAGACTGCATTTACTGACGTGAGGATATTTGAATAATAATGGAAACTATGGCCTTTGCTGTTCCACAGCCCACCTGGTTATGTTTTAGCAAAACAGAGCGAAAATAAATTAATAATAGGATCACTGCCCTAGTGAGTCGTCCATTGTATTTGGAAATACAGAACATCATTGATCATATCATGTCAAACGATCTATATAAGATGGCGCATCAGGTCCATCTGGGGCAGATCGGTAACAACTGCATCTACTTGTGCTGGCAAAGCTGGTGTTAAAAGGATCGGTGAAGCTTAGAAGATATGTACCAGATAAGGCATCACGGGGGGGATCTCCCTAGCGAATAGTATTAGTACTTTTTTCAGCGTTACAAAACAATGACAATTGACAATGGCACGTTCTCGTGTTTTCGGATGACATGATTGAATGCCGTAGCATAATGTGACAATCGTCTGGTAAATCGAGATAAATTCCATAGGCTACTACTGGCAAATGATGGCAGGTGTTGTTCATTACTGTCACGGTGATACAATTGACCGCTTGTAAGAAGGCTGTACTTTGTCACCTGTTGATGAAGGCCACATACCCTTTGACCTGCAAGCAAGGTATTGCTCATCGCGGACCATACTACCATTTGACAATGACTCACGATTCCTCAAAGGATGTGTTGACACACCCCGAACCGTAGATGCAGTGGTTCATGACGTGCACAACGCTCACTAATGAACATTGTACCATGCTGTTGGCTTCAACCCTAATCAGACTCAATGAAGAGCAGATGCTCGCACCACTTGAACCATGCTTTTGGCCTAAGCCCCAATCGGACTCAATGAAGGGCAGATAAGTGCACATCTTGAACATGATGAATAGTCCATATGAGAACATCGTGGCTTTTACGAATAATCCACCGTTTCTCAAATTCGCTGAAAACTATTCGCAGGCACATCATTCATTAAATCATTATGTGTTTAGACATATGAAGAATGCTAGGTAATGCAAAGTCATAGGGTTTATAAATTGGCAGCCTATGAAAAACAAACATCCGCTATCAAATGACGGTAAGGTAGTTCTGTAATTCTACATATTAACGAACTGCAATCGCGACACTCGCTTTTGAAATTCATATAACTATACGGTTACATAAATACACATCGGTTCACAGTAAAATAGAGGTCTGGAAATGATTCATTGTAGTATATTTCACATCAACACTGTCAAACCAGTATACTATTACGCCCAATCCTTAAATTAAGGGAAGGCACAACACTTGTAGACGGTCAACATGCAAGAATCAAACCTTGTACTTTTCAGCATGTAGCAATAATGATATAAGACAAGATATGGACCTAAACGACATAGTCCTTGAGATAGATAATGGGTGAGGTGGATGTGGTGCAATGTAATTGGTTTGACATAAGGGCTGTGTACAGGTGTACAATGCCTGGGATGATATATGTTCTTTGGCGACGACAACCAAAGCTAGAATGCAACCAGCAAAATATATTTTGGTCTTCAACAGCTTTTTTGTTCATTTATCTAGTGGTTATTATCAGTAAGTAATTGATATGCCCCGCGGCCCATAATTACTCAAGTCAGGGACCATCAACATGTTTCAGATATTCAATTTTGCGCCAGTGTCAAGGAATACAAGAGGCCAGAACTGTTGTTGTATCCACGGGTCGGGGTGCCATAATAAGATGCCGTTTTTCTTGAGGTACTTTCATTCATCATTTCAGGTGTTCCACCTTTGATACACATATCCCAAATATTGTTTAGCAATAGGGTTTGTATCCTCTGCGAAGAGCAGAAGTGTATGCTGTTACCATAGCCATGGAAATGACTTTATAAGACGCCCACAATCTCCGCCACATTCTCACGGCATGATACTGAAAGACTGCCGAAATAATTGTGCACTTTGTTTCTTGTGGGTCGTGACTGCTTCATGAATGATCCAACCGGGGCCCATATGTTAATGGCTGTCCCGAAACATGACCAATTATCTGATAGATCATTAATCATACGATTGATATAGCTTGAATACTTTAGATGATATCAGAGAAAACCGAGGGCCCATATAACAAGTAAGCACTATAACCTGATGACCAGGCCACGCGCGACAGGGGTCAATAAGGGTCACGACTTAGGCGTTGATTGTACACGAAGATTGACGAGCATATCTTATGAATAATCGAATGCACCAGATTTAGACATACTGCTGCCGACGGCTCTTGGGTCAAGGAAACCAACACACATATATGCATTATATACTCACGTATTATCACCATCCGCACGCGGCTCCAGCACTACCATCGCATACATCAGTATGTTGCCCATGTGACAGTCCATTAATCAATCTGGAGGTGGGTATTTGGAAAGTGCAGCTGTTTTATATCGGCACCTTGCCAAATTTGCCACATATCGTACACAATTAATCATTTGTCACCTTCTGCAGCCATCATTGTAATGAACACCGTTATGACCAATTGCAGGGTATTGAATGGTTTAAAAGCACGACTGTGTTATAATATTGAGGCACAGCAGAGGTATAACGGCACATTAGAAAAGCGGTCAGGTAGGGTATGGTAAATGGCAGGTTAGGAAGTGTGAATGGTCCTCAGGCATAAAAAGAATGTCGATAACATATCCGCCATACCTGTAACATCCCTTTCTACTATTCGTTTCCACCACGCTTTAGCACCCCATATTCCCCTTCCTTTTCTGAATCAACGTGCAGAGGCCCTATCATGAAAAACATTGAAGTATTGAGATGCACTCGCCTTGAAAAGAATAAATTCGGTCTGTACTTGCAAAAACTGCGCGGGGTTATATGAGGAGTTGAAGCAACACGGCGAAGCATTAAATAATGCAATATAATGTGCCACATATGCCAAATAACCTCTCTATCATCATTCCGAACTGCTTTTGCGTCTGGTCAAATGCTTTGAAAGTGTAATATATGACCTATTATCCACCATCCGAATAATCTCTATGCATAAAACAGTTTCTTTCGCATTTGCCGATATATATGAAGAGATGTGCTCGGCGAAGTATGCTTCCAAAAAGGACCGGAAGCTGACAACCGTAATCACAGTGGTTGGTCGAAAGCATGTTTTGGTGGAGCCATCTTATTAGTGTGCAAATATTGCTGGTTTTGAGTGCACACCATCAGTTGTTTTGATAAATAGCTTGACATTTTATATGTTGTAAGTGGATGCGTTGGTTTAGGTTTATGTTTGGAAATGATTTGAAAGCATATGACTAAATTAGGAAGTGTTTTTTGTCCATGGAATCTTCGCACTGGTTCATATCAATGACACGCGAGTCAACGAAATATTTGTAAGTATGGGAGACACAAACGTCACAATGGTCTTCACTATGTTTAGGAGCTCTTAACATTGTAACAAAGGCTTTGTTGGTTATTGATGTTTTTTAGCACAGTTTGCATCTGCCTAACATAATACTGTTCGATTATTATAGCAATTACATATGGAGAACATTATTTATGCAATAATGATCGATTGCACTACTAAAAAATATTGGGACACAGCTACAAGTGTAAAACTCACCACAGTGCTTTTAGTCAATTCAATGACCTGTGCGGTTGCATATGTACACCTAAAAGAGCATTTGGCGAACCATACACTAAAATGGTCGTGAGGTGTTTATGTTGCCGTGTGAATTATGACTTCATCAAACCATGATTTAGGATATCGCATTGATGGCATCCAGCAATACTAAGACAGTGTCACGTGGTCGATATATTTACTAATCAGACGCTTTATAATAGTCAATACGGCTTCCGATCCTAACATTCTAACGATGACGAAATAATGGAATTATATGATTTATCACTTAACGCATGAGAATATGAGAATAAACAAGGTGCATCGATCTCTCTAGGACATTTGACACTATTGATCTCAAAACTCTTTTGCCAAAGATGCATCACATTTTCCTTATTTCTTTTACTATACTACGCAATAGTTCTGCTCATGAGTTCTAACGTATATGTTATTGCACGCAGCCATGTTATTTGAGTTGTTTCTGTGTATTATTTGTCCTGGGGTGTGGCTACTTTGTGAGTTGCAGTGTTTCTGATCAAGGCCACACCTCCCGGATCCATGAATCATTACATGATTCGGAACAAAATTATATGATTATTATTAATTTTATCCGGGAAAGTAATTTTTTATCCGATTCACAATACTACAGATATAGTTGTTAATCAGTTGTCTGTTCCCACAGGGCCATGTAAATGCGATGTTTTTTCATTCCTGGAATGTGACATCGAGGTAGAGAGAGAAGCGACAGACTGGTTTTACAATCAAAGTGTTTTATCATTGCAAGCTTCAGATGCCCAACTATACAACATTAGAACGAGATGCAATAGCTAGTATAGAAATAGAAGCTTAATTATACCAAATCGATTATAGCTGACAGGGCTCTTTCTGTGTATTTGTGCAGTGAGTCATGAGTTAAACACGCATCTTTAAGCTTTACGTTGTTCAGTTATATACATGCTATAGCAAGTATAGTTAGAAGTAATGGTTTAGTGATTGAATTCATTTGCGTTATTTGAAAAATATTAACCCTCGGACATTTGGATGGCAGGTAATGATGCACAAAACGACATGCCAGCTTATCCGTTGCTTGCTATACCGGTGAGTCAAACCTAATACGTCTTCGAAAAACGTCCTCATATCTAAAATGTATGTATTCAACCGGGATGATGAGGTTTGATATTCGGCGATATATGAATTTGGCGGTTCTGATGGCTCGTTGCAAACAATTATCTACATACATAAGCATCTTAGCCATGACAACACAATATAAATGTGTAGCCATATTATAAGACAGCTACTGTGGCCTGTGGTAACCGCAAACCGCCTGGTGGACACAAATAATCAGTACTTTCGGCTATTTAATTACAAGAGTATACAAACAACGATTCGTGTCCGCTGGTCATAATATGCTAAAGTTAAAAAACTAATCAGCATGTTTTCTCTCTATCAGTTCGCTGTAGGCAGCCATGGGACATTGTGATAAATAAATACATGGACTTTGACACTTATAAGGAAGCAAAGGGATACGGTAAACAATGAATGTAAGAATTTGCTTTTATTTCTTAAGCGAATGATTATTGGATGTATGCGTGTATTGACGATGATGATGATGATGATAATGATGATGATGATGATGACGAAGACGACAAAGACGACGATGATGATGATGATGATGATGTTGATGATGATGATGATGATGATGATGATGATGATGATGATGATGATGATGATGATGATGATGATGATGATGATGATGATGATGATGATGGTTCAGTCAAGCAGAATAATAAAATTGCTCTAAAGACAATTGTTCATGGTCCAATTCCTCATTTATTGGGCGTAATCGTTGGTCTACGTTGATAAACATAATTCCACCTTGAGAAACATTGCCTCTTAGTGACAGATATAAACTTTGCTGCATTCATCCAATGACGGTACTGTCATAAAATCGAAAAGAGGCTTTGATGGATTACACTCAATTTCGCTCCAGATTACAATCCAAGCTGACTCGGCATATGAGGCTCACAACTGAACCAATTCGGTGAAGATTGTACTTTTAGCCTGAATGGTATGAAGCTGGAAGCAGCTTTATTATCTTATGCTTTCTCCATTGCAGTACATATAGGTTTTTTTTCCAAACCGTTCCTCATAGTTCGTAAACACGTTTTTCCCACAATGTACATGATCGGGTTTCTTTACTTACACACTTACATTACACAGGTGACAAGCTACATGGCGTCGATTTTGAAGAGAGTTCTGACGCGACGTGCACCGCAAACGTGTAGTTTTATGACATATGCCAATCGTCCTTATCTCTTTCCGCTTCTGGTGATGGTATGTGTCTACAACGTACCAAGTATATTATCAAGGCGTCAACAATGTGCAACGGGGTTTACGGACTCCATTACAAGATTAGGGGTCATTTTATACTATGACATCAAGGACCATATCAAGAAAGTAGCTTTAGCAATGCGCCATGTTAACAACTGGGATTTAATAATCATATTTTCAAATAAATAAGTTCCACCTATTTACTAATGTTTTCTATCGTCTGGCCTCACAACACGCTATTTGAGCTTTCGTTCTTGGAAATTGCGTCACACTCTAAGTGTGATTAAACGCGATATAGCCAAAACTCATTCTATGAATACAATAAGCCATGTCTGCATGTAGCTTTAGTTCTGCGCTATATTAAGAACCACTGGATAATATGTAAAAAAATGACATATGTTTGGCCTATATATTCTAATGTTTTTGCTAGTCGTCAGGCCTCACAACAATATATCTTGAGCATCGTGCTGGAAAAGAGAGATACGAATAAGTGTGATTAAAGAGATATAGCCAAAAAACCTCTAACAAAATGTCAGTCGAATATAAACAAAATTTCCAGAGGAATGGAATGCGCAGTAGGGCTTCTCAATCATTGGCTGAAAATCCATGTAAAATAAATAAGGCGTTTTATATTGTCATTATTTAATCATATAGGACTAATTGCCCGTCGACAGGAGGAACAATATATCCATGGACCTTACCACATATATATAATATAGAGAGATATATATACATGTTATAATTGCGATCGGGATGATGAAGATGATGCAGAAGTCTTTTTTCCTCTGACAAAATGTTAACTGAGTTGATGCTTATACCTATTCCTAGTTTGGCGCCGAGGTCGGGTTGGTTTGGCTATCGTGGTGGTTGTACAGCTAACACAGCTATCACAGAGTCGGCCAAAATTGGTTGTGGCTAGGCCTAATGACTTTCACCAAGCCGATCTCTGGTTTCTTGCTCATGGCAGCGTAAAAGATTGGACTAACAGGTACGCCCTTTCAGTAGTGGACGTGGCCTCACGCTAAACAAGAGGCGTAAGAGCTTGCAGGTGCATTCGAAATAATATACAATCGAAGACCACTGCATTGGCCTCAACTACTTCAAGTCGACCCAAGACGGGAGTTTATGGGGGTGGTGAGCCAGCTTCTAGCACAACAAGGGGTATCCATCCGGCGCGGCCGTGTGGATGTCTTTTGATATCAGGTGTGATTGTGGAACTCTTTAGCCACACTCTTGCTGAGGTGTGCTGGCCATACAAACGATCTTGTAGTGCATAGAGGACCGGATGCACCCGGACTGCAACTGACATGTGATATATGCAGCAAACCACTGGTAGGTGCGTATGGTCGACATGACCCCTGGCATGCAACCTAAAGCTGAAGTTGAATCCCCAAGCAACAACTATACTAGTTGTCTTCAACATCCTACGGGATATGACTTACACATCACCGACAACATGGCTAAGCATATCTCACTGTCCCTGGGACAGCTACGCTTCGTTGACAGTGCTCAGATCCTCGTGGCGTCGCTCGACAAGCTAGTTACGCAAAGCAACCCTGAAGCTTTTGCTGTAACTGACGGAACCAAGAGGCAGCTGCTCCAGAGAAAGTTCATGAATTGCTTGGAGAGGTTTAGCGTAAAGCTACACCAGATGCAGCAAGCTGTTGGAGCAAGGCATAACCGACAAGGACTAAAAGCATGCACAACGAGTATGAAACAAGTTCGACTGTCATAACATGGGGGACTATCACGATCTGTACCTGCGTACAGATGTACTGCTCCTTGAAGACGTGCTAGAGTTACTGCACGAAACATGTCTGAGACGTTATGGCCTGGAACCGGCCGACAAGCTTTATCCAGTACCTCGATGCGAACAACCTGTATGGAAGGACGATGAGTCAGCCTGTACCAACAGTTTCAATAGAGTGGGTGGCAAACCCGGACGCATTGAGAAATACTATACCAACATATCCCGATGATGCAGAGACAGGGTGCATACTTGAGGTAGTCATGGAATACCAGGAGGAGCAAGGTATTCCAATTATCTCCGTGGGGGAGTGGGGATCCCTCTTTGTTTGAGATATTGGTACTCGACCTATGCAAAAAGGAAAGTACGGGATGAACTACAGGAACATAAAGCTCTACCTCCCTATCTCGGGATGCGGCTAACAACAATTCACTGAGCGCTTTCCTCCAACCAGAGCCTTTTGAATGGAGCCTTACATCCGCACGAACACGGACCTCAGGAAGGTGGCCACCAGCGAGAAAGACCTCTACAAGCTGATGAAAAACTCGGTATTTGGTAAAATGATGGAGAACCTCAGAAAGTGAGTCAATGTCGAGCAGATGATGTTAAAACACACAGGTTGATGGCCAGTCCTGCCAATGCACGACATAAAGTATTTGACGATAATCTTACAGCTCTGCACATGCATAAGAGCAAGCTAGTCTTAGGCATGTGCATTCTTGACATCTCGAAGCACCCGATGTATGACTTCTACTACAATACAAAGAGAGAATTCCATTATGCTATCCGACAAGGGATAAATTAGGGAAGCAAAAGGTGTGAAGAAGGTTGTTGTTAAACAGGCATCTGAGGCAGAGCAATACACGTAGACTCTGTTGGATAAGAAAAAAGTCAGGTACGAAGGTATCTTCACAGTGCTACCTTCTAGGCATCACATCAGAGAACTAAGTACAGTGTTTAGCATATCAAGCGACACATGTAACCCAAGAAGAGCTTTCTCGTCAGTTTGTATTACAGCTGGAAATTCGCATAATCTCCATCGAGCCGGTATTTCTCGGAACATGCAACCAACACATTAGTAAATTAGTGAGTGGAGATAGAAACTTCGTCCATTCAAGTTTACGACGACTCTTGTCATCTGTTCAAGTATTGATATCCGACTTATTTATCATTGCACTCTAAATTGCCAATTCGCAAAACACTGAAGGGAGTTGTACTGGCCACGGTACCCAAGGAAGCTAGATGCTGGCGTTGTGTCAAATGGTTAGCACTCAATTTTGTGTATCTGTGGTATCTAACTAAGATATTGTGCTCACCGTGATTCACATTTATCCTAACCCGTTGAGAAGGCTTGCTAGATAAAACGGCCATTTAATGTATTTGTCAGTATAAGAAATCGAGATAGGTGATCCAGCCACTGACATAGACCATCAAGAAGTGGTTTCACAAAACAATAGGTTCAGATCATGCACGACTGATGTACATAAAATTGAGATCAAAATATATGAAGCCAAATTTAAGTTAACTGTCACCTTGTCCGATCTTCATACCTGGCAATGCACAGAAGCTCATTGTGTAATATATATCTGTGTCGGTGTGCCATATTCTTCTCCCGTAAGATTGCACTTAGCCAGTTGCACATTGTTAATATGCAGCATTTTCCGAAATTTGTATCTTTTAGACAAACTCTTAAATCCATTGATAATCTCCACATGATAACGAAGCGCACAACTCATGATTGAAATAAAGTTCGCAAACGTTTATTACGCCTATAATTAAATTGGAATCACTGCGGCGATTGGGGAATGGTCATAACGGCGATATAAGGTGAGATGCACAAAAACGCTCGTTGATGCACGACAAACTGTACTTACGCGACGCACATATGTTACATTGCAGTTGCACACAACCCATAATGATGATTCATCAGCCATGCTAGTTGAAGTACCTCGCCGAACAAACAATGAAGCCTTAATGAAGAATAAATGCATGCCAGAATTTTCTATCCTTGTCACGTTGTTGCTTATGGCTACGGTTATTATTGATAAGTGGCTGTATTTGCGGCCGTGATAAGTAATTGCTTGATGACGACAAGCAACGACAAGCCCGACAATCCACCTCATTATTTCCATCATGCCTTTAGGATTAGCACCAGATCGCACATCCCAATTGCTTCCCTGGTCACAACAGAAGTCATCGCATGGAGTAACAAAACCCCAAACGAATTTCTGCAATGTTTCGCTTTTTATTCACAGTTAGATGATCGCGGCAAGGAATTGTTTGCATTTGTTCAGAACCAAGTGGGGATCCCCGGGAATCGACGGTCAGGCAGCTGCAAGAAAAGAATTCAACAATGATGTGGCTTCGGTCCCCTCAGATCGTTTAAATAATAAGCATAAATGTCAGGCACTGTGGGATGATTCTATCCGCAACAAACTACATGAAATTTTGCCCCTAGTCAGGTAGTGGCCTTACAATGGCTACAGGTCACATCAATACAACTAATACTTTTCTATAATCCCTGAATGTATCCATTCCAAAAAGCACATAGTGCCAAATACATTCTCAATAAACATGTCCATCTCATCTTTGTCAGAGACTGCTTCTTCTGAGTTTAAAACCTTTCCAAATTATCGATAGGTTTAATCCATCTACAATTTTAAATGATGCAATTTTGTTATAATTCGCATTAACACATTAAATTTATTCAAATAGATTTCATTTAAATACTGTCCGCATGCTTGATTGCTTATCTCTCCGCTGTGTATTTCACTACATCGTTGTAGGTACGATTTAACGCACAAGTGTTGGCGGGTGCATGCGTCTAGGGGAAGTCGTGCGTCTGTTGACAGATCGTTACGTGTAACACATCAGAAAGTAAAGTGAGGCCCGTGAGTGATCTTTCAATCCGCTCATCGACGCTTGAAAGGAAATGGAGATGACCTTCATTCAACATCATCCACAAATGCCTACAGTAACCTACACATTACTTACCTTTTTAGTTTGAGGTATAGACTCACACATCGCATAGAAATTATCGTTTCATCACATTGGCCTAAATCAATAAAAAGTGTTATCATCATCTAATAAAAATAGCTGATGCATCGCTGACAAATGAATGTGCTAGACATCCTGTTGATTGCTTTCCTTATGCCAACGCATTTGATTAAGCCAAAGTAGCGGAGCCGCGGCGTAGTCGTTCCTTTAAGTGGCAGACACGCTAAATAATAACTTCACGTAACCGCCTGCTATTTGTAATCGTTATCGCCACCTACTTATATACAGGCTACTCAACACTACTCATCAATTTGGTACACGTTGTTGTAACTAATCTAAACATGTATATACGCTATTGAACATTTGGATGAATTAGGTGCACGTTACTGTAACTAATCTAAACATGTATATACGCTATTGAACATTTGGATGAATTAGGTGCACGTTACTGTAACTAATCTAAACATGTATATACGCTATTGAACATTTGGATGAATTTGATGCACGTTACTCAAAGAGGCGTTATTCTCTGGAAACAATGGTACAATATATTAGCCATAGTTTGAGAGAATCAGCAATTTTACATCCGATAGACGAACACACTGATGTGTAACCAATAGAGAATCCTATGGAGAGGCCACTAGTAAGGCTGTGCTATCATAAATGAGGAGTAAACATCGTGCTTATGGTATCATAACGGTAATATTTGTCAATTCCTATGATTTTCAAATGAAATAAGCAAGTGACACGTGGATTTTTGAGGACCATTTCCTGTCATCTACTCAGCAATGTCACTTACTCGACATTAGGCGTAATAGTTTGACCTAGTTACAGAGGAGATCAAAAAGCCGAAAAAGTAGATTGGCGCATACTTTTGTTGCACCGTTGAAATAATCAACCTCTGCCGACCCATAATATTAGATTATTTCAGTAAAGTGTCAATTCACGACGCTTAAATGTTTTTGCGTTGCGCACTGACATGCAGCTATATATGATGGCATTAATAAGTGCAATAATACATTAATACTCTTTTTCGTATGCATGGATGACTGCACGTATTATCTGTATTATAGTCGTAACTGTTAAATAACATATTGTAGCATCAGTTAAATGCATTTGCAAATACATGTATAAATGATAGGATAACAACCACGGCTATTATGCATATTTTGCATGACCTACATATGCTCCCGGTATATGCCAGCACCAATCTGTGTTTACTGCTACGCTGAACGCACCACGCCACACACCTACCATTGTTCCCAAACCCCTGAGGTGCCCTTGTTTCACTCGTCGCATCCAATGTCATCGTTAACAGGTAGTTACCTAGTTGGTGCTCTGAGGGAGAAAATTTACAATTAAATTACGTATCTAAAGGGCACCAATTCCCAGATTCTACCATCGTCGGTATCGCTTTTTGCATAAGTCCCACCGTGGCTGCATATAAATATCGGGTAATGTCGAATCAAAATAGACATTATTCGGTTGTGGTTGTTAAGAATATTGAAAGCATTGATAGATGCCTATGGAGCTTATTATTTGTATATGTCATATATGACTACGGTATTTAGCACTGAGATCAATAAAAACAAAGACGGTTTACTTTACGTGGTGTGGATCGATTGGGTCATTATAGCCTGATTTGCACCATGGCTCCTTCACAATTGTTCGCAATCTAATTTGGCATGTGTTAGTGGGATGCACGATAGCATGCAAGAATGACACTGCAGGGCAAAAGAATATTATAGTGGCTGCGAATATCCATCATGAACTCAGCGTTACATTAAAATGGGTCCTTTGGGACCCCCGTATACTGGTCGTAGGTCACTGGAAGTTTTATCAGCCTTGCACAGTTGACACAATACGGCTTTAATTCAAGAATGAGTGACCAAAACAATTGAGCCAGCTAAGGACTATAGAAGCCATTTGACCCAGACCACGTGCTATTTCATTTAGTATTGTGTTTCCAAACTGCATGTGTCTATGTTTGGGTAAAGACGCATAAGTAGATGAAGAAAGATAACTAACTCATATTCTTCAGTACAAGTCGTTGCGACAGTTAGTTTGAGAGGATCATTGATTTAATAAAATATAACCTTATCCTAGCTATTGAAGAATATATTTCAATATTAGAAATAAAAATCCTGAATCGCAGCAATCAAAGGATTTTTTCTAATATCTCGCCACTCCATAGAGTAGGTGTTCCCTAATATGGAGGCTCTGTGTGTGTATTAATAGCTTGACTGTTTCGCCATATTATTATTGTGTATTGCAAAGTTGCTTGTGTCGTAGAACAATATGGATTGATTCTTTCAAAAGGTGAAGCATTTTATGATACTTTATTTTTCATTCATTGAATATGGAGGCAATTTGACCCATATAAGGATAAACATGCATCACATGGTTTACATCTTTGACGAAATGAATTTCTCCGTGCCATGGTGTATCCTAGCTAAGAAGATGACGAAGGCCGCATGCTGTCAGACAACCGAGTGTAAGCGTATAACACCAGACCCTCGCGAACTCCATTAGCTCTGCTATATTCGCTAACAGCCGTCCTGAATGTCTAAAAATATTTGGCGTATGGCAACGTTAAAGGTAAAACGGAATAACCCGTGACGACAGGTGATAAATTATATTGTAGCATCATCACCACTTCATCAGCGTGGTTTGACAGATTATCATATTTTTATATCATTCCCTAGTGAAAGTTGGAGTTAAGAGGACAAACTTAAGTTCATTTGCGGTAAAACAAATTCGCTTTATATAGATAACATAATCTCGCACAATTAATGCACAACCCCATAACCGTCACCACACTCTCCAGTGGAGTGGACCACCACATAAACATAGGAGTGCAATAGGCCCTGTCTCAAAGCGTTTCTGATGTTCTGTGGTACCATCACATCAAAACGGGTTTCAGTTTATATCCAACCAGTTCCAATAGGTTAGTATCAGTAAACCACACATATCAATCCATTATTCGGTCGTCATAACGCAGTCAAGTGGTCTAGTGGATGCCACTTATTGCTGACGGTTTTATTTCGGCTACGTTCGTCCCTGGAATGCATTTGAAGATGCACAATTTATATTTAAGCTGAAAAGCTTGAGCACAGTGGGTCAGGGCTCTGACATACATAGAATAGCTAAATTTAAACGGCAAACTTTCAAACCGCTAGTGGGTGCTAAACGCTAAACAACACTTGATCTTGGGTAAACTGATACCTCTATATTATCCAACCAATTTAAGCGCAGCTACGATTGTATGCTGTGATCCACATTGCACCAATTTTCAATGCCCACCTTGGCCAGATCTACCCTCGCCTCCTCTTAATTAAGGTTCAAATTGGCTATAGGGGATAGTGAATATCATAAGTATCTCAAATATTGGGATACAATGACATAAATATTATGGTGATAGCGCATGGACATTTTTGATAATTTCATGATTTGCTTAAGATTACCTAACGCAGTTGTGCTCCGATACAGCAATAGTCTCGATCCAACTCCCCTGAAGTAAGGCAAACATATAACATTGCCGTGTAGTTTCAGATCAATAAAAAACGTCCCTCGCTTATTATCGCACGCTTTCACAAGCGGCCAAACAATACACATGTTTTTAAGCCTTGAAGCATATACTGTTACCCACTAATTTGACCAAAAATGCCATAGAGCGGCGTCGGTATCGAAACAATACTAAAATTTCATGTCCGTGTTGTCAGTCCATACGACCACATTCTTGCCAGTAATCTTTCCAAACAAGTGGTTCACAATTACATTAGGACTGTCATCACAAGAAATGAGCGCGGTCTTGCAAATTACGGCAAGCTATCACGTACAATCGCTACAGATGTCGACAATGAACTCAGCAAAGTATTACGATATATTTATGCACCGAACATCAAGCATGTCTGATATAATAGTATTTGAGGCATAATGGTTAGGCATCGAATCAAACTACAAACCGCAATTCTTAAACTGTTATATATTTTCCTGTAATGTTTTGTTCAGTAAGTTTTAGTGGCGGTCCACTACAACTCACTAATTTTTGTCCAACATAAAACTGTTCAGATCTTCTGAAAGTAACATTTAGGGTGTAGCATATATATATATATATATATATATATATATATATATATATATATATATATATATATATATAGATATATATATATATATATATATATATATAGATATATATATATATATATATATATATATATATATATATATATATATATATATATATATATATAATATATATATATTCTATATATATATATATATTATATATATATATCTATATATATATATATATATATATATATATATATATTTATATTTATATATATATATGCATCTATATATATATATATATATATATTAATATATATCCCTAAATATAAATATATATATATATATATATATATATATATATTCTATATATATATCTATCTCTCCCTATATATATATATCTATAGAGATAACCCTATCCTCTCTCTATCTCTACGCTCTATATCTATATATATATCTCTATATAAATGTATCTATCTCTACATCTCTCTATATATCCCTCTCCTCTATATCTCTCTATAACGTTTATATATCTCTATATCGCTATATATATATAGAGATATATAGAGTCTCTCTCTCTATATATATCTCTATCTCTCTCTCTATATAATATCTATATATCTATATATCTCTCTCTCTATCTCTCTCTCTATATCTATATATATATATATATATATATATCTATCTATATATATATATATATATATATCTATATATATGTATTTCATAGCCGGCGATTTCACCGTTTTGCAAGTGCATATGCGTATGTTTGCGTGTTTGCGATATTATATGTCGTATTTGAAGTTTACATAACCGTACAGTTTTCAGCCGATTACCACATCCATGACACTAATCAATTAGATAGTTTATTTGTTACTTGTTCTGAAGCAAATGACATAAAGCATATTCTTTGTTGCATGTCAACTAACATAGCTCGTGTATTATTTGGTGTGTCTTTAAATTCGAAGCGTGATGTTTATGCGCATCTACATTTGACACGTTTATGTGTCCATGTAACCTGCCTGGGGGTGTTCAGTGGACATCATTTCACGAAAATGGCAGTTCCATCGTGTGACATTCGGCGAACAAAAATCCGTTTGAAGCCTGCATACCAAGCGAAAATGCTCGCAATTAATCATGATAGAGCAAATAATGCTTCCCAGTCAACCAGATAAATGAGCCGCCACTTATACACATTACCTGTATAAATTACCATATGGTCTTGGGCTATATTTATATCACCCTTATTTTTCATTTTCACCGAATAATATGATGCATATAGTGTGTGACAAGCTCAAATACTGTTCAGCAATAAAACTGCTGGCTAATGATGACTTATGACGAAATTGGTGAAGATAAATACACGCACTAATCGCAATGGATTACGTTGGAATTTTAGAAAGCGATTTAACTAATCTGTTGCGAGCACTTTGTAACCTAGTGTGTACTAGGTTACAAAGTGCTCGGTAGAGATTAGCCCAGTAATCTTCCCTTACAATTTAATACAATTCCGGGCTTGTTATTTATGTGTGGTAGCTAAGGGCTGGCTAGTATGGAAGATAATTTTACATCGACATCTAGTCACTGATGCCACATTCTTTCTAGAGACAATACCAGCAATACCGGAAATTATATGTATCTGTATATATAACCATATATATATATTCATATATATAATATAACAATAGAAGAAAAACGAATGTTAACGGTGCTTCCATGCAGTGTTAACCAATTCGATTTTTTGTGTCAAATAGCACGAATATATCGAATGCCTAATTGCGACTATATCAGGTACGCGGAAAATAGTCATTTATGTAAACAAGGTGTTGTCACCATAGCTAAACGCATAATGAATATATGCAAATCTTCTGAAACGAGTATGTTAAGGAAACTTCTCATTCACATACCTTAAAACATGGCGTATTCAGGCAAGTAAAATGTCTTACGCAATAGAGTAAATAAGTTATTGCCGATGTTTCCAGGTACTCCAGATAACTCTTACCTTCTCTGATTTATGTTCTGTTATTCAAAACACAGGCTTGGGACTGAACTTAGAAACACATTACTATGCTTGAAAGTAACATTGAACGATATAACTTATACTTTATATGTGTTCTTTGTCACTGGGTTTTTGTGAACGTTGGCCGGGTTTAAATGATAATATATGATTGTTTTTATATGAAAGACATGTTTATAGCAACTATCTAGATGTCATTTTACCACAGCGATAAAAGGGTGCCATTTAAATTACAGAGATAATAGGGTGCCATTTTATAACAGAGATAATAGGAGGCCATTTTATTACAGTGATAATAGGCTGCCATTTTATTACAGAGATAATGGGGTGCCATTTCAATACAGAGATAATAGGGTACCATTTTATTACAGAGATAGTAGGGCGCCATTGTATGACAGAAATAATATGGTGCCATTTTGTTACAGGTCTTCGAAACGGATAATTTTTACTGTTCAAGCCAAAGTTATTCTAAACAGTTGTTCACGTAAAGAATCTGCATTGCTTGCACCCGGTACACTCTTTAACTACACCGTAATGACATCATATGCTAGTTGTTCTCCTTCATCGTTCGCACAATAGGGTTATTAATACAGAAAATGGCCCTGAAGAGCTGTTGTTAATAAGTTTCAAGTGAAGTCCAAAATTTTTCGATCACTCGGATACGGAATACAAGCGCACTGGATATTATCAATACTGAGACGAGGTAGGATCTTTTGCTCTCAACATTGTTAATAATCGCCTTTAGTTATTGACGTGGAATGGTTTTCGTCAACAAGTTCGGCATGTAAGCACCGTTTTCTCAAATGCAATTCAAATCAAATGTGTCCATTTCCACAACACTTTAGATGAAATGAATGACTTATAAAATATATATACGGGGCTTTAATACAAATATATCCTTTATGTCAACTCTACTTCCTTTCAATTAAAAGACAATTTATCCTCCAGCTGCCCTATAGAAAGAATATGCGACGGTCAATACACTACGTTCAGCAAGCATAGGTCTCAGAGCAGCATTGACGTCAGACAACACGTAAAAAACCTCGCAATCTGCGTTTATTTGATATGGCGGCGGAAATAGTTATATTTGCAGAATTGGACAACTAGATATAGTTAGGATATAATATTTATAGTTTAGGTCGATGGTAGCTGTGAATGAAAATCTCCGCAGCAACCGATTACAGGCGGGATTTAATTGGCCGCAATGGCGGCGTACTGCTGTTCCATCATGTCGTATATGTCCCGATCGAATGAGCATTGTTGCATTAATACGCACCATAAATCACACCTTATTTATTTGCGGAGGTTTTCATCCGATCCTGTTACACCCAATGTGAGGATTCTCGACATTGTCATACCATGATTTTACCGTATAAAATTATGTACCACGCCACTGCCTATTTCCGGTATGTTAAACTATACATTTCTATAAAGAATCATATAATGAAATCGTAGATACGAATGACCTACGCTTTATTGGGCCATAAATATACTACACAAATCAATATGAAGAAACATACCCTTTTCCCCAGGTAAAGGCTTCCTACGTGTGCTCTGCAGGTCTTATTCGACTGCAGCATGACATCTTAATTATCAGTGTCTATTGAGCATATGCGTTCTACAGCGTGAAGCATTGGAGGGCAAATGATCAACAAGCCATGGATTAGTAATACACGCTGCAATGTAAATGCATATTGTCAATCTAAATCGGGTCATACGTGCACCTATTCAAACATAATTTTATCGTTACCGACAAATGCAACTAAAGATGTCTCTGGACAATAATAACAGAAACATATGTATCAACAATTAGTGAGCTAGGCGCATCGCGCGTCGCAGGTATCAGGTCTTAATCCAATGGGCACATAAAATCAGTTTTCAGAGTGCTTTGTTGCATGCAATTATAATTAGTCGTCCCACGAGCAAATGAACGATTATTCTCGCCATACCACAATATTATCCCACAGCAACCAACATCTAGTCACATCCGACATACAAGGCAATTTACAGCAGGCGTGAGGTACACAAATTTGGGTCCACCATATATATACACATGACCACAATTATATCTGCGTTTGAAACGTTATAGTTGTTGTTATCGATAATGCTTA
>CM067358.1:759530-842030 GCA_034190875.2 Urechis unicinctus | reverse complement strand
CCAAGCTAGATATGCAACGTGACCATTCATTTAAAAAAAGACAATTAGTATTTCGACCGCTGTCACTGATGCTTATAGATAGAAATGCCTTTACTTCTCGCCATTTCGACTTTCACTTTGTCAAGGAGGATTAATACCCCAACATCCGGTGACAATATCCTACATCATTATTGGAAATTAAAATATCACTTTGACCATTGAAGCAGCTGCATATAATGTGTGCTCCTACACACAAGACACAAACTGGCTCAATGGTAGACTGCGATATATCCGTACCGTGTTAGAGAGAGCATGTTTACCTGAGATGGACACGAGTGAATGAACTCTCCAATATAGGGGGTTATTTTTGATCAACTTTCCCGTACGCCTAATGACGGGCCTGTATTTCGTGTAATTTGATTATCATCACACAGCCTGACGGAGTGAGCCCTCTTAGCATATCTATGAACGTTGTTAACAATGATAAGCTTAGCAGATGCTCGGTAACGATGGCAATAGAGTACAGTCTTCCGAGGTGTCCGTACAAGTTCGACGGCCTGACAGTATTGAAAATGTCCGTAAAACCTGTACTTAAAGGTCATTTATCTTTTGCTTGTACAATGTTGATTGGTGCTACAGTAGTTGAAGCATAATGGCAAAGCCTCGAAATACGAAAGAGACGGTGCCATTTATACCCAAATGCTTCATTGCAACCACAACAGGCTGTTGTTTTGGCTGACAACTATAATATATTACTTGATATAAGCTCCGCGAGGCCCATCGAAACGTAAATGCCATCAAATCATTTTTGTGGACTGAGCTGGTTGGTTTCACGTATGACAATGACGAATGCAGCAAATATGTGCGCAGTGAACCATGGCCACGATAAGGGCCGAAGCCTGCAAAAAGTACTCCAACGCATGGCGCAAAGCTTCGCAGCGTCAACGGTAGGTGGCAAATTTGGCAGTGGGCAGATAAAACAGAGCTGCATATGTTGAAATACACAGCTCCACAATTATGGACTGACTGTCAAATAGGAATTATACTGCTGTAGGCGCTGTTAGTGCTGGAGCCGTGTGCGTATGGTAGTAATACATGAATATCTAAATGCACATATGTAAGATGGATGGGACAATACCATATAACGGTGTATTTGTGGTCTATGTCCTTGACTCCAGAGTCTTCGAGAACAGCAAGTATTAACCTGATGCGTCCGATTACTCATTAGATACGATCGTCAATCTATGTGACCAGTCATTTTTAACAGTCAAACTATATCAAACTATATCAAATGTTTGCTCCTGGTCGCTTGTTGGCGAAGGCCATCTACCTTTAGACATGCAAACAAATACTGGTCTAAATGACAGCAGCTCAAAGCGGACCATACTACCATAGACTCTTCCTTGTTTACCAGCGAGGGGCAAAAGAGGGGACTTTCGTGGATGTACTAAGATGACTCCTGCAGTTTTACTCCTTTATCAAAGCTAGCAATGCGCTAAACTAGTAAAACTTTTCTGGTACATTTTCAGCTCTTCCAAGGCATGTTTTAATATTGAGAGGGTCTAACTCATCCCTTTGGGGTGCCTTTCAAGGAGTATGTTGATCTGCGTCCTAAGATGTACTCCATCTTGATGTCAAGCCGGGATGAGATCAAAAAAGCAACATGTGTGAAGAAGGTGATGGTAAAAAGGTACCTATGGCACGCTCAGTACGTGGAATCACTGTTCGCCCAAAAGCAGTTTCGCCACGGAATGAACATACTTAGGAGTGACTGCCATACAATATACGGGCTTCACGTCAACAAGGTGTCCCTCGCCCCCTTTGACTCAAAGCGGTCGATAGCCCCGGGTGGCGTAGACACTCCTGCCTATGGGCACGCGTCGATCTGTTAAATAGATGATAGCTGAGGTATAGGATGAGCACCGATTCAAAATGTGGTGGCCGAACTACGGGTAGATGTGGTTTATTTAACGGCGGAGAAGGTGGACCTTGAGATTGAGGTGAGGGATTTGGAATCAAAGTAAGAGGACCTTATGGAGCGTGTGAGTCGTTTAGAAGAGCTAATTCCGCAGGGTCCTGGTGTAGATTGTTGACATTGCTGTCGCCCTCTTTAGTGGCCCTGGAGAAAATCGGCTGCAAGGGCTGGCTGACACTGTAGTATAGGAAGTGGAAGTGCGCTCGTACCGCAGGCTGGCTCATTTCATGCGTGTGCGTTCTTTTAGAAACTGCGCTCGTACCCCCACTCTCTATACTACTAGGGCAAACACACTGCATTGTGGCTTTCCTCTGCATCAGAAAACTGCTAAAGGTTGCCCACGCCGCAATTTCGATAATTGCAAGCAAGAAATACCCGCTGAATGGCCTTTGAATATACATATGGCCATACAGACTTGAGCTTTTATAAGTTTTGGGTGATGTCCGTCTGTAATATTGAAAGTGTCTTTTAATGTGTAAAGACGTGAATCAGTTTTTAAGCATCTTACATTGAAGCCAGTACTTCTAACTGATCTGGAAGTGCTAATGCCACGTTAGGCGTCGACGGAACGGTGTTCCAGCGCATATCACTTTGTTATATGCATTACGCAGATTGGCGTGTAAATACCAGGATATCGTGCTTACTTGATTCGCAGTAATATATATCCATCATGAAGCTCGTACGATTGTGACCGTACGATAATTCAGTGATAATGCTGCATCCATATTTAGCTGTATTTACACGAAGCAGTCGATTTTTCAGTGTGGCGATAAATGCATGCGATTAACTTTAATGTTCCTATCGACCAGTATTTAATAGCATATTTAAGCGTGAATATGTCGGTACTTACAATGTGTAATCTACCATTCATATCAAATCAGATAGCGGTTACGTATCACATCATTCATTGACGTGCAATTCTGAGAGAACACAAATATATTGACTTTCTAAGTGATTTTTGATTCACGGTTGATTTTTGCTTCACGGGTGATTTTAAGCATTCACGTTACATGCTTGCAATGGCTTGTCGTCTTCCAACGCGTTTATGTCTAGCGCATAGCTTATGTGAATGAATAAATCTCTGAAAAAGAATTTCCAAAGCACTTGATATGGTATGATAAATTGCATTGCTGCATTGACATAACTTTAAGACCTTTTGCAGTTGTGTTTATAGGAATAACTGATAACATATCTTTCTGCTCCAGGCGACGTTGCCAAGCTTGAATATGAAAGATGCACACTTTATTGACCATCGTGATAGACGTATGTAATCAAATCAAATCGTATCGTATAGTTTCAGGATTGCATATTTTCACTTTCCTAAATAAATATTCGCTAGCTATGCAATGTATTTGAGTTCTTATGGCTATTACCTTAAATATTAGCCGATATCGATCGTTAAACCCCTATAAAAAGAACCTCAGAATCAAACCAACACAAAAAAAAGTTTCACCGTTCGTATTGAACTAAACGCTTTGTACCTATGCCAAATACGACTAGTAATTATTTCTGTGCATCTATAATTACTGAAGCCACGTTATAAGGCTGCAGGCAAACCCGGCAGTATATTTCAGTATATCGTGAGTTAAACGACTAAATACACCCCTCCCCAAACCTGCCCCAGTAACAGCGTGGTACCAGCGACCGTTTTGCTGAAGATAACCAATATGCTGAGTAAACTATCCAACATATGGCTTGTCTGCTAATCAGCTTTCTGTCCGCTGGAAGAAGATAATAGACTTTATTACTACCATAATTGACACTCTTTCGATCACTCAACCGCAATCCATCGATTTATGAGCCAATATTACCTACCGCAATTGTCTGATTGGCCACTGCATCCACAAAAATAGCTTACAATAAAGCGCATAATGATGGGTTGGGCATGACTAAGATCGTCCGGCTATAGAATTTTTATTTGATGCTTACTGTAGCAATGACTTACAACAACTATTGATTACCCAACAGTATTGACCGTTTATCACATTTATGAACAGTTTCTTACTTTTCCCTACAGGAATCACCAGTAATCCCTGCCTACCATTAATGCATTTGTCGGGAACAATATCAAACGCAGTACTCAATCCTACTTGCTCAAGTTTAATTCCATCAACCGCAAAGTACAATGCGTTAATACGTTACAGTTGAACCGCTGTCAGCAATAGAGCCCTCCTTTGTGCATTTTATTTCCCGATCAGTACATGAATTCATGTAAAAGGACTCCTATTGTGATGGCATATACAGCTTGTAAGTGGTAAGACAATTTAAAGACTTCGATATATTTTGGTATGCATATTCATATAGCCTGCATTAACTTTTTTGAAGTGTAAATATTCTTTTAAATAAAAAAGTAAACTTTACAAAGACTTAACATACACAAAACGCATTTCCATTAAGGTTTATCATAGTATGGCAGTCCTAGAAAGTATTTAGCGTATTTTCTATGCAATTAAAGTTTCCAGCATATATAGCTGCGCTTCGACACTTGTGATATGCGGTGCCAAGCTGACCATTACCTGTGCATTATCCTAATACCACAATAGAATATCACATGAAAACACTACCGAGGATTAATAAAACACTTTTTGCCGCAATTCAGATACGATGAAGATCACTTACTGTGCGTGAGTTTTACAACAAGATATCAGCGAGGACATTCACAAAATGGCTCTATGAATTATTTTACATACCATATGAACTTCACTAAAATTATGAAGTGCCAGTTTTTATATCTGAGCGATGCTATTCGCTGAGGTATGAATGTCCACTTAAGTAGTCAAAGACATGCCATAGGATGCCTTCAATTTGAAGTCTACTCTCATTTATCTTGCACCGCATGTCACGAAACTCAAATATTCATTCATCAAGGAGCGTAATTTACTCAATACTGTAGCATAACCAATGCGTAACCATAAGGTCACAATGGAACAACGCATGCAAAGCCTGCAGAGGTCCAAACTAAATGAAGAATAATAAAACACCATTTACCAAGATTCACAAATGAGACAGCAATATCGAAATATTATAATGTATCAGCAAACGCTAATGTTACACTTTGAGTATATCGCGGCGATAGAACTGCAATAAATGATCCCTGATGTATTCGATATTAGTTCATTCACTTTCAGTTACTGAAACACTTTGTTAGGCCACATCACATAATGGGCGCTCATATAAGGACCGAAGGTCATCACTCAGCATCTGTAGAAGTTCTAGCTTGTATGTTCATGTTCATATGCAAGGTCTTTTTGATGGATATGTTGCGCCATCCGTTAAGATATTGTGGCCCGAACGACCTTTAGCAGTTTTTTGTGTGCAAGTCACTGCGAGCTTGTAAACATATGACAACATTTCTATAGAGCATATGCAACTTATTCCCATTTACCGACCGTGCACATGTCATTATAGTTGGATAAGAAACCGTGCCCGTACTGATATAACATATTATTCATGCTGTCTATTGTCAGACTCTCAGCTGAGCGTTTGTAGTATGTTTACTATTCCACTACTTGGTGGAATCATCCAACGATAACGATTGATCAGTGAATCGTTATATTGTTCTACTTAGCCTATGAATGAGCTCCTATGCACTATACTCAACTTTGTCAGATGCACACAATAATTATTGCATACTTCCTAACCAGCGTGCAACATACCACGGTGAACGCCCCTTGCTCTATTACGGACCATTAAAAATACTAACCAGAGGACCTACCTTAAGACGACATACGATGGCTTTTGTGTGTATATATTTGCATCAATACCAAATATCATAATCAAAGGGGCAGCTTTTAAGGCTTGAGATCGGTGAATGCGCAATCAACTCAAGGCCAGGCAACCCCCATATGGGCTAACCGATAAAGGTCCGTATTTACATGGTATCGATGGCCCGTGTAAATGTATTTCATGTGCCTCATTTCATGTGTGCAAAGTTATTCTCGCAATGAAGATCCATTTATTAACATGCCAATTACTTTTATAGTTCTTATCTTTGTTCCGCTTCACTGACACGATGATGAGTTTGTCGTCTTAATTGAGCTATTGTGCCGTGGCTGAACAAAACAAGTAGGATTACATTTTGAGCTGCATATTTTTTTTTTCGTGATATGAACCATTACCTCCTTTGGAATCATATCTTCGGGTAAATATGCCGCGATTGCCTTATTCTAGTGATAATAAAGATGATCCGTGTCTCAATTCTACCATTGTCCATGTCACTTGAGCCGCTGCATCATGGTTAGGTTTATCAATTACCTCCTCATAATACAGTGATGATATTGTTGGATATCTCAATTGGCGTGCCTTACGACGCAAGGAATAATTACGAAGCTCTGTGCGCAGTTCTACTACCAAAAACTCCCTTACCCAGCGATAGGCAAAGAGCGGTTCTGATTCTAGTAGATTTTAATCATGTCAGTCGTGTCTTATTACTGGTGCATATAAATATCGCCCACAATCATTTGTTGGAATTGTCATGCAATAATTGATATTTGAAAGAAGCTTGCTTGCAATTTTACGGCTGGACCCGTATTCACCAACCATGCTGAGCTTAAGTCACGACTAAACGCTGAGTCGCCGTTATGATGACTCAGCTGAGCCGTCGCTAAATTGGTATTCACCAACGCCGTTGAGTCCGGACTTAGTTGAGACCCGCGCGCAACGTTTTGGCTGTTTGCCAGAATCAAAACCTAGCCTCTCGCAGTGCGCCGTGGCACAAACATTTCGCGCGGGTTTGCAGTCATATGATGGTCTACCATGTCTAATACAACTCGACAGTTTGGATAAGGAGATTTACATCATCCCGTTTGTTTGCATGGATGGTTATCAAGGATTATTTCTTGTCAACGCAAGGAGAATTCGAGTTTGACGATGTTCTCTGTTGTTCGTCTTGGCGATGGACGATAATCAACGGAAAATCAACGGATACTACAATATCATCAAAGGTAAGTTAATTTACTAAGCTAATTTTATTGTTAAGCGTTTAAGATTATCTTTATCTGTTTGTTGCATTAAATGACATTCAGATCGCTCTGTCGAGATTTTGAGCAGTCTAGCTCTTCTTTCGGAATATGGATCATCTTCTACCTGTCTACTGCCACGCTCCCTCTAGGCTTCCGAGTTGTAATCATTAGTCGTCTGCTACTGGGTAGTCCAGTTTAATGAGAGTCTGTTAGAGTATTATTGTCAATAATTAATTCTTGTGGTAAGGAAAAGAAACGTGAACTGGGCGGGGTTTAAAGAAACAAGGTTGATGGAGGAGATCGAAGATAGAATTGGGTTATATAGAGGGGAAAATTTGGAAACAGGGTTTTGAAGGAGCCGTAACAAAACAGTCCAAAAATGCGGCTTCGTTGGCAGTTGTCGAACGTGGTAGCAAAGTGCCCTGGAAGCGTCCACGACTAAAGAATCATTAGGGATTCAGCAATTGCAGACGAGTTACGAAGAGGTACGATTTTGCGATTGATCATCATCAATGATTGACCTTTCTATAACGTGTCACACTTATTTGCTTTTATTGCAGGGTTTCACCAGGGCCTACATCTTGTGGACTCTGGATATGCACTACTGACATACCTTATGACAACATACAGCCGCCCAAATACACCAACACAAACAAATTACAGTACTGCACTCACACAGACAAGGGTTAGAGTAGAACAGACAATTGGTATTCTCAAAAGAAGATTTGGATGTCTACATAGTGGGCTTAGGGTCTGCCCAGCCAAAGTGTGTCGTGTTGTTGTATGTAGTGCCATCCTCCATAACATAGCTTCTGATGACGATGACAATTTTTGCCAATTTCATGAGGAATTGAATGATGTAAATGATGTGATTGCTGTAGATGTCGATGTTAACCACCCACCAGCCACCCAAGCAGCCAGATTGGCCAGGGATCATATTGCCCAAACGAATTTTTAATATGCAACCACTGGTTTTAGTTTCAACATTTGTATGCAAAAGAAAATGACAAGTTCACAACTATCTTAAAACACAACATTTGATGAAATAATATGTTACAATATTGCTAAGGAAATTATGACTTATCATTATCATCATATGATGGCAGGATTTGTTTTCATATACTATAAGAATATTATAACCCCCTTGTAGAAGTGCATGCTTCTTGTGGTATAGAATTGGCAGCACTGGCACCTAGATCAACAACAGGATGTATGAGCAAAATGATATTTATAAGTTTGTTTTTAACAGTGTCTGAACATAGGTAGAATTGAATAAAAACATACCATTACCACATCACATTAACATTGTCATTTACTTACTGTCTATTTCACCAGCAATTCCATTTAGGGAGGAAGCCCCCTCATTCATTCTGAGGAATACCTGCTCAGCTTCATCAGCCTGTTTTGGCTCCTTCCCTCCTCCAGTTGAAGGATGCTTCCCTGCATCTCATTTTGCTTTGGCTATTTCAAACATATATTTTAAAAACCAATGAAATAGATACTTCCATTTTAATATCACTCTGAATACAGTATGGTAAAACATGGGACATCATATATACTTCTTTGTTTAATATTAAGGTACTTTTTCTGGCATTCATCCACAGTCCGTAAATTGCTTCCAACACTGACAAAAAATATAGGACAGAAAAATAAACATAAATTAGTAAGCTACCATGAGTTTTATATGAAAAATCTTGACAATATTGGGTTCCCTTCTGTCAGTTTCGGAAATAAATCTGATAATGATTAAATGCATAATCAGTTTCTACAGTCACATCCATCAGGCATAATATATTTAAGATGAAAGTTCGCTATCTAGGATTTTTTTTCACACAGGGAATAGTCGGGTCTAGAATTAATTTCTTATTAAAGGCTCACCTATTAAACATTAAACAATAAAATTAATTTTGCAAATTAACTTATCTTTGATGATAATGATGATATTGCAGTATCGGTTTTCCGTTGATTATCGGTTTGGGGCCGTATTCACCAACCGATCTAAGTCTAAGTTTTGTCTTAAAACACTGAGCCGTGACTTATCGGTGTTCACCAACAAACTAGCTCCCTATAATACTTAGCAGGCACTATACTTTGGAACGCTAATTCTGCCTAAATGTTTTAATAACCAAACATGAACTTAAGGACTATAACCAGTAAAAGACTTCTCTTGTCATCTTCTTGCCAGGAGTGATCACCTACATGGGCAGAAAACAGGACCTTTATCAATAGCCCATCAGCATTTCACATGAACCACTTTGCAACATAGCCCTGAAAGGGTACACATACCAGGAAATTGATACTTAATTAGTGCACTAAGGTTACCAAATCCAATCCCATTGTTTTTTCAAAGAAGACAATAATTATTGATTGGATAATTCTCATGTTTCTATCTGGGGTCAATAAATCATCGGTATGTAGAGCCACGGTAAACCTTGTTACTAATTATAACATGATAACCCTCCTTGACTTAATATAGTCTATTACAAGCTTCGTTCAAATAGAACTAGAATCACTGATTGAATAATTCCCACTTTTCTAACTGTGTTCAATATATCATAAGTGTTTAAGAGTCTTGATAAAGTGCCCTCCTGTCATAAATACTCTCCTTGGTAGATGGAAATTGATACCTTATTAGTTCACTTAAGTCACCAAAACCACCCTCTCCATTTAATATTGAACCAAAGATCTTGTAAGGATCATAACTAAATCTATGATTGAACCCTGGGTTATCTGTCAATTCTGTTCGGAACTAGTCTATATATATTCAATATGGATGAAGTATTTCAGTTCTCACCGCTAGGCTACTGTCAAAATCTATCCAATGTAACCGCAATGTAGACTGGAGTATTTTAAATAATTGTCAGCACGACATTTAAACCAAATCATGTTCCCTCATTCCGCAAAAGAGAGATTAAATATAATTTGTCGATATAATTTATGACTTACATTTCAGTGCAGCTGACGTTTGACATATCGCCTCTCGGCCTCAATACTTTATGATGGCCGGTTATAAATCATCATGATGAGATTTTATCGTTGTAACGGGCGAAGCTTTTTTATACAAAATAGTATCGCCATCTTCTGAATGAATGACTGACTATTTTCCTGTGATATTTAGCAGACATTATACTTTGCATGTGACACAAATGCACACGTAAACATCATGGACCAGAGGACATGTGTTTGCTGTCATCTTGGCAGTGTCTGGCAAAATATGGTCGCGAGCGAAATATCTAGCTTCGCAGACAGATTGTAGTCTCATCCGGCCATTTTTATAAACATTGCTAAAATTTAACATGTAAATGGAAAAGCTTGTCGATTTATCTCTCATTTAACTTTATTATGAGCTATTATCAAATAATAACTCTTAAATTCACAAACAAAACAGCCGCGGAATGTTGATGTTAACTGTGTCGGCCATATTTAAGTCATTATTAAGAACTTAAGTCACCGTCGAATGTGTCTCAGCTTTGAGCACGTTTTGAGTCAAAACTTAAACTTATGTTAGTTGGTGAATACCGCTAAGTCACGGCTCAGCATTTTTAGACAAAACATAGACTTAAGTCGGTTGGTAAATACGGCCCCTGGTTAACTAAGCAGATTGCATTCACTCACATGAAGATAATCAAATAGTAATAGAAAATATTGCCTTTGCTTTTTTCGCAGCAAACCAGCAACAGTCTTAGGGAAATGTTACCTCTGTTTTATTTAGAGACTTGTTTGAACTTATAGAGAAAAATACATTAATAAGAAATACAGAAAATCATTTAACATAAAATGTGAAACTATCTAGTTAAGAAGGTTCTATTTTTCGTAGAGCGGTAACATTTGCGTACGTACCCAGGCAAAGCTTGTATAAATGGGATTGGTGAAGCATACCTGATAAGGCAACACAGTGGAGAAATCCCAAACGAATAGTAATAATGAAGAATACAGTGCTGGTAGATATTTTTTATTTGATTGTGGTCATATATGTATTTGTTGTACTGTTTTTGGCGTTTTCTTCATAGAGCAATATCTTCGAAGCTGGTGGGGTTATCTGTGGCACGTTTTGATTGTCCACGTTGAATTAGTTGCTAGAATTACAGGTGAGGGTCTACGATTGGTTTTGCCATTGTTGCGATGTATTTGTGGTTGTGTATGAGACACTGTTACCTTGTTGCAGACTTCTTATGTTTTACGTATATATGGCATGTACAACAAGTCCATCCATATCAAGTGCTTCAAATTTCAAGTTTACGTGTAAAAACAACAGATGCGTCGCCCAATTAATATGTTCCTTTTCAGAAGACTACGATGCGGACACGCACTTAAGCTGTAAGTGTCGTGATAACATTCACGGAATTAAGTCTACTCGAGCTGAAAATCTATTGATTAAATCTATTTTGTATTGCTCTCCGCAAATGTCAGAAGACATTATGCTTGTGTCGGCCTGGTAGCCTGGTGCATAATCGTATCTGTCAGGTTAGGTCGAGATTATTCATTATCCTTCGTGGATAATGTTAACTTCACGCATAATATAAGAATATTTGTGGTTTCATTGAAAGGTATCATTCTGCAGTAGTATCTTGTGTAGCTGTAATATTTCAACCCCTGATAATGAAGCATACAGTATATGTAAAAGCTGACCTTATCTTTCATCAGGTCTTTCAGTGAATATATTAAGTATTAACCAAAGGAATGAGATATCTTTGTCACATTATTATTTTTTTTTGGCTAGTCTAATAAATCTAGTGTGCCAGCCCTCTGCGTTAGTAACGTATGTGCAATACGGGAACGAGGGGTGATAGAAATATGTGTACTATGTGTTGTCTGCAAATATAGTTGCACTAATCACGCACAATGTAACAGACGCACGTTGGCGACGAGCTTGCCTTGATCACAGCACTATCAATTACCACTTACATCGTGATTGTCTATATTAACTAAGTCCACATCGATCGTTACTTTATATCGCATTGTGTCTAAAGCAAATTTCGACATCGACATTTGGAAGCGCTAACTAGTTATGCTGGAATATCACAGGAATCACTTCTCATAAAATTGTTAGGGATATTTAAACAAATATTTATTAAACCACGCTCATTAGAGACCTTCCTCTAAAAGGGAAGACAGACTAGTTTTCTATCCGCTTTCGGTTAGGCTTAGAGCTGCAAATGCTTTTACTTATGGCCGTTTACATCCACGATATGATCAGCAATTGTTTTATCCATATCCGTACTGTGGTAGAGACAAAATGTTAAACAGCAGAGCGGCGCAAGCTGATTCTTGAGGGGCCTCGTAACGTTTGTCACAGTGTCTCTGAAAACCACGATTAGTTCAGCAGAAGGGCACAAGCTGATTCTAACAAGTCAAATCCCCTATAAAAGAGAACCATCATAACATCCGCACTATCATGAACAAGCAATAATCATGATGTTAGCACCAGAGCGTTAATAGGCACGGTAAGAGTGTTCACTCAAACCTCCGTCTAAGCAAATATGAGAAGACACTATGTGTGAGCCTCGTAGTGTTTTGTCACAACGTCTCCTAAAACCAGGGGAAATTCTCTGATAAATTCGGAGGAGGGGTCTCCTCGACCAGATGACTCCATATCCTTAACAGACAACGAGCCTCTAGACGGTGTATCAACCGTCCCATAAGCTTTTGTTGACTTCATGGTGTCGTCTCCTCACGACGGGCGTGTACATCGTGTTATTAAATAATGATGACACAGCGTGGCGTAAGAACCCTCAAACCGTACTGACAAACTCTTTGTTGACACTGCCATGCCTAATAGATTCTGGGTACTGATGGTCCATAAATGCAGTCGTACAAATTGTCCGTTATTACCGTACATTTTATGCTTGTACAATCTTTAATGGTGCTGTCGTAGTTGAGGCAGAGTTGTGGTTTTGACTGACAACTGTAATGTGTTACTTGATGTCGACTGTAAAAGCCCAGCGAGGCACATCAAATCGGTACTCACGTCAAGAGGTTTTTATTGACTATGATGGGGTCACGTATGACTATGAAAATGTTTGAAAATACGTGCTCTGTGAACCATGTTTATGCTAAAGGGCGAAGGCCGCAAAAAATATTCACAACTCATAGCTAAAAGCTTTGCAGCGCAAACGATGTGTAGCAAATATAAAACTGCTGCAGTTTCCAAATACACACCTCCACATTGATGGATGGACTGTTACATGGGCAATATACTACTGTATGTTAGTGCAGAAGCCATGTGCGGATAGGAATCATGAGTGATCATATTAATGTATATGTGTGTGTTAGCGAGTATGTGACAGTTCACGATGGATGGGAACATAATACACAACCGGGAATTACAGTCTATGTACCTGACTCCAGAGGATCCCCTGCAGAGCGTCTGATTGGGGCATCCTAACCGGTGGATGCAGCATCAGTTTATGTCCTCTTGTGTGTCTTGACACTAGCGCACAATTTGATTATTCGAAACATGTATGTGTCATGCGGCAAGAGACTGGAAGACCTCGACTAGATAATTAGGGGCTGCCTGATATATCAATTACTTTATGATGAACATACTGACACGTAACTACTACTACCACTAGATATTTTATGATCGATAAAGCTGTTGATGACCAAAATGCGTTTTGTGTACTGCCTTCGGTCTTATGTATCATGCCCGCCTATGCGTATCAGTACCGGGACTTTATATCCAACCAGCACAATTGCACGATATCCTCTTCGCACACATCATTATGACCACATCCTGAAAAAAAACAATGTTTGATTTCTGAATGTTGATGACATTTCGTTCCGCCCCTTTTTGAAGCTGGCATGCAGCTTACTGGTTTTCCAGCAGTTATGTGAAATATACGGTAATGAAACATTTCAGGATTACTATGTTCTGGTACGTGCACTGATGTGAATTAGTTATATTATACAGGTGGACCATTCATATAATGTAATGCAAATGGTGCTGGAATTACAGAACGAACTGATGGATATGTCATAGCGGGTTGTGGTTTTTCATCGGCTACCATTTTTTAAACTTTATGAGTTTGTATTGTTACCAATTTACATATGTCTAACTATATTAGTTTTGCTGGCAGTAAGTCATGTATTCCGAGAAAAATATCAGCTCGTAGATTATACTTGGAATAATGTATTAGCTTCGCATGTCAGAATTGAATTGACTTACACATTAAATCACCATAAACTATGAAATTACTCAACCAGCCGAAACAATATTCAATTACGCCAATGTATTACATTTGAGAGAAAACATCACCTGAGATACATGGGTCACCGAATCTGCCTACGTATGTTTGAGATATTTGGCATGACCAGTTTATCAACAATGTCTTGGGGTTACATAGTTTGCGCTCGTACTAGTGCATATATAGGCTCTCATGGCCGTGATCATTTCCTTAGGTCATTCGCTGGCGTATTTCGCACTTGCCTTTGTCAAATGGTAGCGTGGTCCGCTTGGAGTAGTCGTTATTGCGTCTAATGTAGTGTGTGCCAGTAAAGGTTTACATGGCCTTCACCAGGAAACATGGTACAACCATTTGCAAACGGACAATCATAATATCGTGACGGTAATGAACGCCACATGCCGCTTTTAGCCAGTAACAGCCAACGAATCTGATCACAAACCCATTTGATTATCTGTTGATATTCATGTGGTACCACACCATCTGATATTGTTTTCTGAAAACATGCAAGCGTGCCATTTTTCCCTTGACATTGATTTGACGTTGTACACAGAAACAATGCAGATTGCTTTTCAGGGACCGTTTAACAAAATGACATTATTAAACGGAGGTTGTGTTTATGATCCTTCGGCCGAACTACGAATGACATGTCCGGCATACTTGCCGCATCCTCACTACTTTAAGGTCATTGTGACTTAACTCTTTTCACCATTCTTTAATAAACCCTTCAGCTCTACCTGATATATATATAATGGAAAAAATGTTCAAAGCTAAATGTACTTATCGGATTAATCGTTGTGAAGATCCTTAGATAACCTTTTCCATCAGCCATTATCAACCCAGGAAGGAGGAAAATGATACTACACAGTTTGTTGCATTGGCCAATCAATACATAAACAGTGATATTACATGTATTCGGATTCACCGTATGGCACCCTGTCAACGTTTGTTGTCACATCATTACTAAATCTGTGAGCATATCCGGATGTACACAGAATGCACATGATTGAAGCTGTTTACAACAATTTACACTTAATGTACTTACAAAGAAAAAGCCGACAGTTAGTTTGTGCTTTATAAATTGATGAAAACAGGGCATAATGAAGACAAATCCGCCATCTTATTTGATAAACCTTGTCTTGGAATGATTGATGTCCTGTAGATTGTGGTCACCATTATTAAGCGCGTTTGTTGTCATGTTAGATATCCGCATGACTTGATTAGAGTTAGTGCCTGTCCTTGAACTGGCGATAGTCTTGTAGCGTCTTTTTTAACCTCTTTTTATGGTACATCTATAAGATAAACTCTGGCGAAAATGACAAAATTAACACCATTTGTATGGCCATTAAGACGGTGCAAATGTAAAGCGAAGCGGCTGTTGGAACGAAATATGTCAAGGAGAAATCGTTTTTTTCGTGAAATTATGCGGCAACAATGATGCATGAGAAGTTAAGGACTCACACGAAATAGTGCTTGTGAGCCTGTGAAAGTAATGGATGAGGAGGATATCGTGCAATTTTGCTGGTTTGATATACAGTCCCGGTACGCAATGTCAGATTTGATAAGTGTTCGCTAGAAGCGAGAACAAAAGACTGAAAGCAGCACACGAAACGCATTTTAGTCATCAACAGCTCTATCGATCATAATCTATCTGGTGGTAGTGGTAGTTACGTGTCAGTATGTAAGTAATTGACATGTCCGCCCATATATCAGTGTCTAAAGCAGCACACAAACGCGTTTGGTGGTCAGAGGCAGTATGTCCATCAGTAATTGACATGTCCGCCCATAATTACCGTAGTTATGGTCGCCCAGCCTCTGTGCAGGCGAAAACCCCTCCAGACGTAGACAATAATTCCCTATTGATCATTAATCAGAAACACATGTAACTCTTGAGTTTTCTCCCAAAGACGCACTTGTGACAAAAATTACAAGGCTCACAGATAATGTCTTCTCATATTTGCTCGGACAAAGACTTGAGTGAACACTCCTACCATGCATATAAAATCTTGGGTGCTAACATCATGATTATTGCTCTTTTAAGATAGTGCAGATGTTATTGTGCTTCTCCTTTATGGGGGAGTATACTTGTTGGAATTAGCTTGTGCCCTAATTGGTTTATTCAGGAAATCGATAAACAGTAATAAAAATCACATACCGCCAATTGTCCAAACTATTATATCAATGCAATCAAAAGAAACATATCGACCAGCACAGTATACTTTATTAAAACTATTCGTTAGGGGATTTCTCCACTTAGATTCTTCACCGATCCCAGCAGCATCCGCTATTCCTGCAACTGATCATGCACCTCTTTCCTCTCTGCTAGAGATTGAACTGATCAGCCTTCTATTATTGATCGTTTGACATGATATGGCAAATAATTTTTTATATTTCTATATAACAAAACTTTCGACTCACTAGTTGTGTTAATTATTTAACCCAATGCAAATCTCCAAATGTGCCATAACTTACAGTATGCTAAAACTGTTCCAGATATGCTTTGAAAGGAAAATAGGCAATATTTTCCAATATTATTTGAATATTTCACGTGAGTGAATGCTATCTGAGTTAACAAGCCATACTCTGAAGCAATCTTCTATCGAATATCCATCATTGCATGACAATTATTATTGCTTATGGTCCGTTCTGATTAATATCCTTGCATTATTACAGTATTTTGAGGAGGTAATTGGTAAACCGATCCATGAAGCAGCGGCTTAAGTGACAAGGATAATTACAAAATTGAGACATAAATAATTACTATTTTCACTGGATTAGGCAATCGCTGCTTGGTTCCCCGACGATGTGATCTAATGGAAGGTAGAGGTTTATTTCATAGAGCAGCACAAAATGCACCCCAAAAGGGACCCGCAGCAAGGTTATTTTTGTTCAGCTACGGCACATCGATTAAATCCAGATGACTAACTCATCATAGTGTGAATGTATTTCCCTAATTGACCAAGGTTTTCACCGGTGGAAATGTGGTGCATCACAGATAACGACATTTATGACGTTTGAAACACCGATCATAGATGCCATGTGTAAATAACGGGAGCAAAAACACTGTGAATCCGTCAGCGTCATTTTGTAACCGACGGTCGTAGGTTGCAGACTGGCTCTTCTGTCCTTGTAACTTCATTGGGGTAACGAACGCGGTATTTGTTTTCGAACGAGACTATGGAGTTGCTGATTTTTACAGTTTTATTTCAGCTCCTACGTTGGCACTCCTTTGTATGCTAAAAGCACTATCAGGGATTGCTATCTTTTGGGCTAGGTATTGCAGGCTCTCTGTGCTGTTATTGGTCCTCGCATATTATGGGGGTCTTTACATTTATGGTTACGGCGAGATGCATCGGATTGTAATAAATTGCCATTCCTAATGTTTCACGACATCTTGAGTTATATCATGTCAAGTCAAACAGTAGGTAGGAACAAGAGAGGTAAAAGATACGGATCCGCATAAAATAAACTTGGTGTCCCCAAATAGAATCACCGCAGACCTGCTGTTGGCTGGTTTGCAAGTCGGTAAAGACTAGGTGGCGGTGTGGGGGTACGTTGTCGTGATAACCGTGAGACGATTGGTTATATTTGCGCATCGGATTCAGAAATTAATCATTCTTCCAACATATGTAAGTAAAAGCTGCTCTATCATAGATGTAGCAGAACAAAGATTAGACTTCGCTGGTCATAATATAGTTCTGTACAATGAGCATTGTCTCATGCTGTCCCTCTTCCAACGTTAGTGCCAATAAACTAATGCAATTAACCTTTGGACTATTGGATCTTCTACTAACACCTATGTATCGGATATGCATGATTGCATGTATTAACGTTAAAAACCTTGCCTGAATGCTCGGATGACACAGATATGGGGACGTAAGCAAGGAGAGTTGAGAGAAGTCTCAGATATACGTGATATATTGTGTGGTTACTAAAAGCTACATCTCTGATTGCAACAACCATAGCAAAAATCATTGCAGCCTATGTAATAAACTTTACTTGTTGTCCCTGTGATATCGACATACATTATGAGTTGTACGGAAATCTGCATGCTGGAATTAAAGTCACGAAGAAAATGGGCCGTATGTTATAAAAGCATTGCGAAATATGAAGGATGGAACGGCAGGTAGCGAGTTATCTGTGGATATTGTTTAAAAGATAAGGACAACATACGCCGAAACTCAATGAAAACATATCCATATGTTTCAATAGCTGAAGGAGTTACGCAATATCTGCAACGCAAGAGGTTTACCCATTGAACATTGACGAACCGATCGTGCGAATGTTGTTTTCACAATACTCCCGACATTGACGAATGTCTACGGCCCGAATAGGTATCATTGGCAAAACAAAAAAATACCTGTGTATAAGCCGTTGAATAAATTCTTCTGCAGGTCCTTCATAAAGTTTAACGTGATAATACACTATGTGATCAGAGGATACTCATCTAAAGAACAAAGGAATGTATGATAAATTGGTTTGTGGTGTAAATGTAGTAAAAACATCCCATTATTGTGCTTGTTCTTCGATCAAAGCATTATTCTGTCATACCGCGCATCAGATTGCGGAGAAACCGGGTGAGTGGACTACCTCTTTCTGCGAGTCGTCGCGGCTCCTACCAAATAATTGGACGTCTTGTGCAAGCGCTGTAACGGCACCCTGCGGAGCAAAAACGGGATGAAACCAGTGGGCCCCATGGCTACCGCACAGGCAATTCAAAGAACCCATGTGACTTATTTACCATAGGGAGCAAGTATTGACTAACTTAAAACATTTAGAACGTGAATGACCATAAACAGCCATGAGTTCTCGCGGACATGAAGTTGTGTATACAAGAACGATTAAAGCAATTGATAAAAACGGATCGTCAGTGCGAAAGTAACTGTGCAGCCTGAGTCACATTTATTGCCTTAACACGGGCCATCGATACCAAATAAGACCTTTATCGGTTAGCCCATATTGGGGTTGTCTGACCGTGAGTCGATTGCGCATTGATCTATCTTAAGCCATAAAAGCTACCATTTCAATTATGATATTTGGTATAGATGCAAATATATTCATACAGAAGCTCAAGAATGTCATCCTTAATTAGGTGCTCAGGTCGATATTTTCAGTGGTCCGTAATAGAGCATTATTATTAATCTTCCATCAGGTGGTACCTTTGTAATCTTTGCACGCGTTGTTCTATTGTGACCTTGTGACTAAGCATTGATAATGGTAACGTGCTGTATAAATTACACCAGTCTGCTTGATGAATGCATATTAGACTACTTTAGTAGACATTTAAACCTCAGAGAATAGCATAGCTCAGATATAAAAACTGGCATTGTATAATTCTAGTGAAGCTCAGTTTGTATGTAAAAGAATTTATGCACCCAGTTTGTAAATGACTTCATTGTATCTTATCATTTCTGAATCACGGCAAAAAGTGTTTCATTAATCTGCATTCAAGTGAGACCGCAGTAGTGTTTTCATGCGATATTATATTACGGCATTGGTGTAATGCGCTGGTAATGGTCCGCTCTGTACCGCATATGCCCATTGTCGATGGTTATACATCGTAGTCGATCTTGCAGCGCAGCTTCAGATGCCTTGAAACTTAAATTGTATGGAAAATAGGCAAAATGGCTATGTGTTATCTACCATAGCTACAAAACAGGGCAGCAGTTATATAACGGTAATCCGTCACGGCCAGAAAGGCCCACTCTAGCCTACAAACGCTTACATATGTGTTCATATGATCTCAATAACGCTCCAGAGCCTGTACTTACGGCACATATTAATGGCAGTCTGATAGACCATCAATCACATTAGCGGCATTTATTTCGACACTACAATTGCCTTATAATGTCCCGTAGACCAATTCTTCCACCAAAAGTAACTTAATTGCTGTGACTCAGTAAGATAATAACTGTGATACCTGTGTATAACCTGCGGCTCGCTCGTTGTTACACAAAAGTTAACGAGGACCATCGTTATCATCGACATGCGCGAAAAAGATTAATCCAAATGTTCCCTTTAAATAATCCGCTTGATCCTTGATTTTACAATGGTCGACATCCAGACAGAAGCGACAAATATAAAGCTGGAAAACAACTGCTGTCGCTTTAAAGCGTCAGTGTACATCGGGTAAGGGTTTAACGAAGGGAATTCCCTCACACAAGCATTGTGACAGCATCAGTGAGTCAGAGATAATGATCGTGGAAGAACCCTTCGATGCGTCAGGCATACTGTTGTTATAATGTCTCATGAACGCCATGCATCAAAATTATTTTTGACTGACTATCCACTGAATAATCCTAACGTATATTGGGCACCGCCCCTGATCGATAGCACATATAGCTTTGATACTAGCATGGCGGTGAGGGCGACGACACTTAACGCGGCATCAGTTATTTTCATAACAACTTGATACAGAAACAATTCAATATAGATGGGAGTAAAACTTGCTACAAACCATAATGGACTATTGACTTCATCGCATTACGGATTATTGACTTCATCGCTTTACCCTCTGTAGCCTAACTGTAAATATATGGAGCAGACGACCATATTCTAGCTTCCCAGTACAGGTGCATTTGTATGCATGTGCAGTATAGAATTCGATACGATTCCATTGACCATCAATTTGTTCATTGACAAAACATGTTTGTGCATGTGTAAGGCCACCTGCGCGCATGTTTAAGTACTCGCTATATAACTGCTAGACATCCCCTTTCCCCGCCAACACACAACACACCAATCAAGTAATTAGTACCGCATTATAAGAATGTTTCGCTGAAGAGAATCGGTCAGCAATACCACTAGCAACCAGCTCTATAAAACACTGAACCAATGGCGATGTAATGATCAGTTGCTTACACTTGAGCAGCCAATAATTCACGGCTCTGCGATTTGTACGCGTCTCTATAATGCAGGACAGGCAATTATTGTAAGCATATGAAGACATAATGTAATATCCCCGTTAAATATTAGGATATTCGATTTGAAATAACATTAGAGGCAAAAACGGCAGCAAACTACGTAGAATCTTAACCATTAAGGAGACATGTAACAAATCATAATATGTATAGTTCGTTGTCTTTAATCTTAAAACCACAATAATCGTATGGTTATATCCATAATGGGTATATTGCATTATCTGAAAAACGATGTGTCTCGACCGCTTGACACTGTCTTGGTATTGTTAGATCATAATTGCATATATGTTATCTTCATATAGTAACCGGAGAGTATTATGTTAAGCAGATAGAAAATGTGCTTCGCTAAACAACATCAATAACCAACAGACCCTAGGAGCACCTTAACATAGTGCTGAACATATTGACGTAAGTTTCACCCAGAGTAACCAATGTTCGTTGCATCGCTTAATATATATTATTTACTATCCACATGTTCTAATAGCTAGTTAAATGTCAAACTGTTTATAAAAAACAGGTAGCGTGCACTCAAAAACTACAATACCTGCACACTACCAAAACAATACTCGATGTATTAGACCATCGTTTGTGATTACTGCCGACACGATTACTGCTAACGGCAAATGTGAAAAAAACATTTTTATCGCATTGATAACTTTCGGGTGGTGGACAATTGATAATATATTACAGTTAACGGAATTCGACCAGACGCAAAAGCTGTTTAGAGGGATGATGGAGAGGTAATTTGGCATATGTGGCACTGTATATTGCATGATTTATTGCTTCGCCGTGTTGCTTCAGCTCCTCATATAACCAATGGCAGTTTTTGCAAGTACATATCTAATTTATTATTGCACCGCGAGTGCATCGCCATATCTTAATGGTTTTCTACTTTAAGGTTATGTGGGTTTTATAGTTAACTGTCTTTTATGGCCCAATCTCACCAAGCAACTACCCCGCTTGGCAATGATGAAACCATGTTTATTACTTTTTTATGGTTGTATAGATAAACCGTTACAATGAATTGTGGACAGGCTGGAATAAGGTCGTGCATAAATATTTCGTGAATGTTATGTCTCTGGTAAATCATGCTTATTCTTCTTTTAGGTTAAAAAAACAAACACACACACACACACACACACACACACACACACACACACACACACACACACACACACACACACACACACACACACACACACACACACACACACACACACATATATATATATATATATATATATATATATATATATATATATATATATATATATATATATATATATATATATATATATATATGTGTGTGTGTGTGTGTGTATATATATATATATAAATGTATACAGGCAGTTGCGGTAAACAAGTCAGGCGGATATATGAGAAGATTACGAACGCTGCAGAATATTGTGAACGAAATCTACAGGATGTGGACACGACGTTAGTATGTTCCATTCACGCATCAATCACTGCATTATTCCTTGTGTTCAACCACGGAGAGACGAATTCGCGGTAAAGTTAAGACATTTGATCATGCATCAAGTAACAGTCGGCTCGTTTGTTGGTACATTAAGTGTCGATGAATGATATCAGCTTCAATCTGGTATGCGGGGAAACTAATATGTACGCTGACCCTTATCTTGATGGCAGTCTCCAAAACGCGATCAGTTGTCTGATCGATTCGTTGACAATAAACATTATATAGCTAGAATATTATAGGTGACATCAGGAAAAATCGGGGGCGCATGTCACAAGTCAGTTTACAATCCTGTTGACCAGGCCGCGCACGTCAGGAGTCAACACGGGCCACGACCTCGCCTTTGATTGGACACGAAGATTCACGAACATATCAAAGGAATTATCCTATGCATCAATCAGATTGCTGCTCTCGAAGACTTTGGAGTCAAGTATCCGGTCTATGATATTTTCACATCCATCTCGAAGTGTCACAAACGCTTTAACACAATTATAGGCATTGATACGCATACAATATATGTGGTAGTCCATATATAAATTTGGAGGTGTACATTGGGAACCTGCAGCTGTTTTATATCTGCATATTGCCAAATTCGCCATACTTCTTTACGCTGCGAAGCTTTGAAGCCTTTGATCCTGTTTATGAACGGGTTTACTGCGCAAATATTTGCAACTTTTATCATGGCCATAAAAATAATTTGATGTTATTTATTCTTCGATGGGACTTATTGGGCTTTTATAATCGACATTAGGCAATAAAATATAGCTGACAACCAAAACATCAGTCAGTTATTATCCGAATGAAGCAAGTTGATATTTATGGCACTGTCTTTTTTGTGGTTCGAGGTTTTGCAATTTGTCTTCATCAACTCTTGCACTAACGAGTTTCATACATACATACGATTGGTCAAGTGAATGCCCTCTCAGTGTCGTACAGCTTTTATGTGCATTTTTAATCCTGCCTGGGCGACATAAAATTAACGGTCACTTAGAGACATGTCGTACGACTACACTTCACGAACCATTGTTATCGAGCAACTTCCACGCTTTGCAGTGTTAATAAAGAGTTAAAAGGTATGCAAAGAGGGTTTATTCAGTGGGTTATATACAGATTATGGCATAGCATGAAATACACGCCCGTCGTCAGGTGACAATACCATGAAATCAAAAAAAGTATATGGGAAAGATGATATAACGTCTCGGGGCTAGGCATCAGTTTAAGACATGAAGTAATATGATTGGTTGAGCCAACCCCTCCTCCGAATTCAATAGATGCTTGCACTAAGACAAATATTACGATGCCCATATATGACATCTATGCATATTTTCGCAGGCAGAGGCTTGAGGGAACACTAAGTTATTCAGTGCTATACTCATGAGTATTGCTCGTTTATTACCGAGCAGATGTTATTGAATCAACTTGCGCCCGTCTGCTGTAAACATGTTTTCTGTACCACAGTACGGATATACAACTGTATAACAGCGTCCACCCTAGAGCCAGTATGTGTCATGTACGAAAAAGCAAACGATATATGCAGCTGCGTCATTGCTCAGTGCGACATATCACTTCCACTCTGTTACAATTATGTGTGATAAATACCCGATATTGGGCTGTCAATCAACTCTGACGCAGCGAGAACAATTGTAGATGGTATCGCAAGTCACAACGCCGTGAATGCATTTTAGCTATAAGCTTCGGTGACAGCGGCAATGACACTAGTCGGCCTTTCCTCTAAATGAATGGTCGTTTGACGGTCTTGCAGGAGTGTGGGATAATAAATATTTATGGACACAAAGAAAACAAGGTGAAGAATTGCGAGGACCTAGTCGATTCAGGCAATCATGACAGAGCTAGTATTTGGTAGGGTTGTGGTAACCACCACCTCGTCGTCAGCTTGCATATGTTATATTGTGTGTGATTGGTACAAAGATATCACTATAATGTCTAATATCTTGATATCCATAAATTGCGATATCACGTTCAACATGTTACACTGATGTCGATCAACAGATTGTTATAGTTGCCGATCTCCTACATAATATGCATTGAATCTAAGGACGTTCAAAACGAAGAGAAAAGGTTGAGGCACGGGTTACAACAGGATGAAAAATTAAATGTTGAAACTGATCCAAACATCACGCATACGGTTACGATAAATAATATTTACAATCGGCTTGGTGAAAAAAATAGCTTGGGTTCAGTTACGTGAACGGTATTCGTAGCAATGGCATACCAACCTAAAACGCCGTTGGTATATTAATACGGTGCATACTATACTCAAGAAAACCAATTCCTGTATTATGCGCGGCATTTGCATTATAAGAGAAAGATGCCAGATAACCTCGACCTATCGTGACCGGTTCCATTATAAAGGCAGCTGCAACCAAGACACGAATTGGCAAGTCAGTTAATAAATTTATTTGATCAATAGATTGTAATGCCCTGATCGACTGCAGACGCTTTGGTTAGCGTCTTTTACATTGGACAATGCGATTGATGTATCGAGAAAAACAGTGGCTACGACAAATAAACAGCTCTGCGCGCGTTGGTACAAGCAACATTTATCACTCTGTGACAGACGGAACTGATGTGGCATCTTATATATATCATTTGACATATTACGCTAAATGATATTCTGTATTTCTAAATGCTCGGGTATTTATCCCATTACGTAGTCGACTCAATTTCATTTAGTCTTTGCAAGTCTCGAAATAAACCCTTGATGTCCAAAAATGCCAGATATGCTTTGAAAAGAGCATTGGCAATTTTTCCAATAATTATTTGATTATCTTCATATTGAGTGAATGCAATCTGCTGAGTTAACAAGCCTTATAACTGCTAGAAATCTCCTTTCGAAAATCAATTATTGCATGGCGATTAATATCACTGATTATCTATCCTGACTGCTATGCACCAATACTCGACAACGACTGCCGCGATGACCATCCACTGGCATCTTAATCATTCGCTCTTTGCCAAACGACGGATAACCAGGTTTTTGTTAGTAGAACTGCTCCAAGAGTTTTGTATTATTCCTTGCGTTGAAAGGCACACCAAATAAAATAGCAGGCAGTTTGATTATAGTATTATGGGGAGGATATTGATAAATCTATCTATGATGCAGCGGCTCAGGTGACATGAATAATGGTAAAATTGAGATATAGATCCGTTTATTGTCATTTGAATATGACAATTGCTGTTCATCATGCCCCAACATACGCCAACTAATCATATCTAGAACCTGTAAAGCAAAATACAAATAGGTAAGACATTGCTGAGGCAGCTGCTTCTGCTATTATTGGTTTATGTCCAAATTTTCTAACATTTATAAGGCAAGTTCACAATAATAATACCACGGTATCGCATAACCCGATGCAAATTGACACTGAACATACCAAGATTCTTTCGTATCATATACTACATGATGGAACGGCAATAAAGCGGCATCGTGACTGGTTACATCACCCTACTCTACCTGGTGCTGCAGAGTCAATTTAATATTCATGGTTACCCTCAGCCTTAACTATAAATTAAACCACTATCTACTTGTTCTATCCTGGAAATGAATATGACGATTTCCTGTCGCCCAACTAAATAACCGTAATTTGCATACATTTACATGGCGTCTGGCGTCACTATTGCTTTTAGACATCTGTGTTACGAACTTATAGGAAAGGCCGTCACAAAATGTCTATATAATAGTGTTGCTTTGTGTAAAATCGCATTGAAAGAAAATTAACTTGGAATAATACAAAAGCCCTGGATGGAAAACGGTATTCTCAGTGTCATTCATTTCAGTCATTATATTGATTGAATGGACATATATGATGGTTGTTGCATATAAGAAAACTATGTGCTATCATTCCAGACTTGTCGCAGAAAACTGTTTAAAAATAACAACTAACGGCTATGACTAACAAAGCAGAGAACCAGTGATCATTCCTTTCTGCAGAGTTGCCACCATCCTATGTGCTTGTATTGTGTGTCCAAGTGATCAAATCATTTAGGATTTCACTTTATATATAGAAAAAATAGCTCTGGAAGGCCAATTTCTACAACAATAACCCTACTGTGCGAACGATGATCTAGAACAATAAGCATATGCTACCATAAGAGTTTATTTTTGCGAGCACCACAGATCGACTGATGATCATTTTATAAGTTGATAATCAAAATTGGATGACATTTCTACATATGTATTAGAAATAGTTTAAATACAAATCCAGTTGCTTCCCGGGAAGAAACTGATACTGCTTTATTCTATGCTTCGTTATTTCGTATGCAGTTCAATTTGTTGTCTTCTCTTCTGTATCCGGGTCAAGATCCTTTGATAGATCAATTCCTATCATGTATCATGTATTCGTTCACTTTTATATCTGATTCAAGGTCCATATACAAATATATCAATAGACACCGTGTCTTATGACTTCGTTCGGTAATTACATCTCAAAGAGTGACATCATGATGATATGCTCATTACGCTTAATGATGTTATGGCCAGCGAACTAAGGTCCTTCTAAAGATCAGGTGCCAGTCGTTAAATCTTGTTAACTTTTTTATCAACAATGCTCAAAGCCATCACTTCCCAAACAGGTGGCAGCAAGGCAATAAGTACCCCCAACCCCAAACACAAAAGCACACACACACACACACACACACCCACACCCCCACACACACACACACACACACACACACACACACACACACACACACACACACACACACACACACACACACACACACACACACATACACATATATATATATATATATATATATATATATATATATATATATATATATATATATATATATATATATATATATACATATATATATATATATATATATATATATATATACATATATATATAATTGTATATGTGTTTATAAATATATGCATTTATTTGTATATATATCTATATATATACATATATATCTTATATATATACACATATAAATATACATATATATATATGAATACACATATACAAATATATATATATTATATATATATATAAATATAATTTTACCTATGTGTTATATATATAAAATAAAAAATATATTAATATATACAAAGCTGTATATATCCACATTTATATAAGGTAATGCCGAGTATTAGCACATAAACACATATAAACATGCACACACATATATATATAATTAAATAAATATATATATATATATACATATATATATCTGTATATATATATGTATATATATATAGATATATATACATAAATATATATATTTATATATATAAATATGTATATATATATATATGCAAATATATACATATGTATATATATATATATGTATATATAGCTAAATACGTATATATATACATTTATATATATATGTATATATATGTATATATGCATATATGTATATAAATATATAAATGTATATGTATTTATGAATATATCCATATATGTATATATATATATATATATATATATACATATATATATATTTATATATATATATATATATATACATATATAAATAAACATATATATATAAAAATACACACATATATATATTATATATATATGTATATAATATGATTTTACATATGTGTTATACATATAAGCATAAATATATATTAATATATACAAAGTTGAATATATCCACATTTATATAGGGTAATGCCGAGTATTAGCAATTAATATATATATAAACACGCACACACATATATATATATAAACTCAAATATATATATTTATATATATATATATTTATATACATATATATATATTTATATATATATATATATATATATATATATATATACATATATATATATTTATATATATATATATATATATATATCTATATATATATATGTATATATATATGTATATATATATATATATATATATATATATATATATATATATATATATCTATATATATATATATATATATATATATATATATATATCTATATATATATATATATATCTCTATATATATATATATCTATATATATATATATATATATATATATATATATCTATGATGTATGTTTATATATTCATTCCCTTTTGATTTCATATTGCCAATCAGCGGTCACATAATGTTTAATTTTTCCCACTAAAAGATTGTTACAATACGACTGCGATATCATTGCCGAAGTCATGGAATATGAACGATCACTTTTGTCTCATTGCCATTAACTGTATTCATTAAGTTTTGCACCATCTATATTTGCGTCTTATGTACGATGCTTCCCAATTACACAGCGTAGTCAATTCAGTGTTTTGTCCGTGTGTACCTTTGCTTTTTAACTCACCGACCAAATTATAACTAACGTCAATACAAAGGTTCTTAGTCACCGTTGGTTCACAAATGCCGTTCATGTTTTGTTGAAATATAATCTAGGTTGTCATGTTTTAAATATTTTGTGACGACCTGAATCATACCATGGATTTTCCTCTAGTAATAGCCAAATTGCCGCCAGTGTCACTTATAGCGGCTAATTGCACAACATCGAGCATGCCGATATGTCAATAGGCACACAATTTTCCTAACAGACAGATATGCATTCGTATTCTCACTGAATTTTTCTCTCTGCATGCACATACAACTGCATCCTGCAATATACTAGCTTATTATCCATCGGTCACTCGAGTAGCTTGCTTCGGAGAACTACTGTGCGATTGGTCAATGATGCTGTGATGCTTTAAGCCATGAATTATAAGAATATTTGGTAGTATGTGGCCCTTGTCGTTCCTTAGTACACTGACGACATAGTTGCAGCATGTATGTATGGGCACGTCTTAAATTGACTCAGTCAATTACTTTGATATAATGTGCCTCAAATGTTGCAGTATAACTGTCGGAAGTGGGCTTTAGTGGTTGACATGAGCGAAAGATCAATGTTGACGGTAACTAAACATTTGTAGACCAAACGTTTCAACAGCTTATCATGATGATAATGAAGCCGTTTTGAAAATATATAACCCGGTCCTGTTTTGTGATTTGCCATCGTACCTTATCTACTCTCACAAAATGATGAGTCGAAGTAAGTGCTTGTAAAACCGGCAGTGCGTTATAAGCTTCGGGGTCTCTTGGGATATCTCATCCGACTGTAATTGATGGCCCGTCGAACCTAGCATCTGCTGAGCATGATAGCGTTAGCACTACGTTTACCGCTCATAAATGATAGAGCAGACGGAGTAGTGGTTCATTCCATTTTAATACTTTATTGTCTTAACATCTGTTTTTGCGACCATTATATGTTAATATGTTGTCTCTCTCTCTCTAACTAAGGCTATTACATTTTACCATTTTGTGCCGATTAGACCCAATATAGGGCATTGCACCGCATGCATATGTTATAATGCTTAATAATACAATAGTTGTTGTGTTATCTAGAGGTAAGTGGGTGTAGAGAGGTTGCAAGAGGAATTGCTGATAAATCATAATTGCATGTCGTCCCCTTATATGAACGATTGCGCTGCTGGCTTCCGCGAATGTGGCATAATCAGATGCGTTGTCAGTATTCCTGCACAACAAGTATTACTATCAACAATTATCTAAAATCTCTTAAGCCACGACAGTGGCAAGCAGATTGATCGACACAAAGTAAACCAGCTTAAACATGACCATTTGTTATCAAATATCGACGTAAATTGTTAATTCGTAGAATGTCAGCAATCGTATGCATAACAGCAAGGGAAATAGTTTCTTGCACAGTAGTTTGCCGCTAGTGCATTAGGCCTTTAAGATAGAAAATATGTAATATTTTATTTATTAAGGGCAATGTGATCATATGAACATTTATATATTTGACAAATGCAGATTCAAAAACAAACGCGCAGAAGCTAGCCTCGGTTGTGATAAAAAAACTGCCTGTTTTGCGTCCCACTGTAGGTGTCATACAGGTCAGTAAACCAATATAGGAAAGTATATAATTAGCATTATTAAGTTTACAATAAGAATTAACTTAATTAGTTGCCTTCATGGTTGCTGTTCTAATAAAGGTCATGACCTAATTATACATTATAGTTGAATCTAGGTTTGCACATGGTGGCGAGCAGCTGCCGTATATTGAAACACGATACTCGACTGTCTTGGTGTGCAGACTGTGCTTTATTTAGCGAGCGGAAATACCATCTTGACATTTCGCTGATGAGGGATTGGGAACACAAGGGACCTCTTCACAGAAATAGAGGTTTTGATATGACTACAAAGAGTGTCGAGGCCGTTAGGGTGAATACCAACAGATGAGAGGAGACGAACTTTGGTAATTCTAAAACGCTATCAAACAGGTGTGTGTCGATTCGGTTTCCGAAATGGTTTTTTTCCATATTTCAATGTAGTGACAATGACGATGTAATATACGTAAGTTACTATGACTTAATTAAGACGCAAATGAATGATGTAAAAGAAGCGTCATTTGCTTTTTATGGTTGTAAAACAAATCCGAAGCAAAATCGGGACTCTCTTTCGCAAATCAAATTTCAATATTGCATCGGTCTACAAGCCTCGTTAAATGAACTATAACAATCTCAGTTTTTAGGATTCGAGCCAGCATAAAAGGCTGCTGACAATTGTCGTTTAATTTGCGGGACTCCCGCTTGGCATTGATAGGTGATAACTGCAATTACATTCGTAGCAATGTCGAGCCTTCGTGAAAGATATTGAGCCAGCAGCAATCCTCCAATGACACTTCTGTCGGAACATAAATTAGAGGCTCTGTTGTATTATCGACGATTTCCACCCAAGCTGACACGGCCATTACCATTATTTCAGTTGTTACTAGCTTTGGTGAGCCAGATGTGTTTTTTTTTGCAATAATGCTATAAAGCTGGCTGTAGTATTGCTTGATATCTAGGTCACTCATTAATCAGATTCAAGATAGCACCATTATCGCCATAATCACCAACATCACCACCAACACCAACACCACCACCACCACCACCACCACCATCACCACCAACACCGCCACCACAACCACCACCACCACCAACACCACCAACACCACCACCACTATTACCACCGGCATCGTCGGCATTATCATCATCATCAGCAGCAGCAGCAGTAGCAGCAGCAGCCGCAGCATTAGCATTAGCAGAAGCAGAAGCAGCAGCAGTAGCATCATCATCATCATCATCATCTAAACATCATCGTCATAATCATCATCATCAACCGACAACAACAGCAACAACTTCCTCGGTCATGTAGAAACATGAGCTAGATTTCATTATCCACATCATCTTCAGCTCTACTCCCCAACCTCAATGCTGTGACGCCAATCACGTTGACTGTCTGCCATGCTCATTTTCCATATGACATTGTGATTTTTTACAATGGAATGTTTCGGTCAAACTTGGTCTTGCGACATCGCCAACGCGATCGTGATTAAGTTTGAGAGCGAGAAAGGCAGCATCAACACGCCACTCAACAATGATGAATAAGCTGAAAACCGTTTCAGTGTTCCATCCCTCATTATCATTAGCTTCGTTTTTGTGCTATTTCCGGAACCGGTTCACGACAGTGTGCATGTTGCTGCAACTAATATTAAACGTTGGAGTAGTACATGATCATCGTGCCATTTTAACATCCAAAATAAATATTGGCATCAAGGCAATTGCAATTATATCAGAAACAAACGACTACTACTCTATTCGTCCATTCGCTAGCTGGAATGCAGTTCACTTTGTCTAATCCCTCTGATTCCATATCTTGATAACGGGCTATGGATATATCAGAGATCAGCGCGTCCAACGGTTGTCGATAAAAGGTAGGATTTCCTGCCTTTAATACGGCTAATTGATTTGCATGGACTAAGTTCGTATCTCCAATTGTCACTGATCAGCGTATTCAAACTATAGGCTGAGTTAAGGGTGAGGTATTCAACCATTGGATGATGAGTCGAATCATTGGGTGCACTAATCGTTCAGTTTGCAACCAGCAATCCATTTCCGTTTCCGCATTCCATTTCTCACTGGTGTGTTAGATAAGCGGTCATGGCGACATCCGATAAGAGTCCACATTAAATCGATGCACTTTTTCTTTCAAAATGTCAATAATATTTTGGTTTGACCATTTAAATATGAATGTCTGGTCTAGGTTAAACACCTTTTGAATTAAACGCAGCCGTTGTGCTTCATCATATTCTATCAGCCGCACATTACATCCGTACAAAAGCTCGGAATTGCTTGGATGGCAATTGGACCTGCTACAATACCTTATTTCTGTGGCATGGGTTGTATCACATTTCAGTATGTATGAATTGAGCTTACAAAAACGTGCTGGGGCCCTGAATAATCTTCTTAATCGCAAAAAGCTTTGATTTCGTGCTCCACACATTTCACGTATGTATGAATTGAGCTTACAAAAACGTGCTATGTTAATGGTCCGGGGGCCCTGAATAATCTTCTACTAATCGCAAACACTATCATCCCCTGGCGTACACCGAGCTTTGATTTTCAGTGTGCTGCAAACCTCAGCTGGCAAACTTAGCGTAAAAATACAACGGGGCTCGCTTGTAGCGCATGCAAATGCTTCGCTCATTACTCTCTAGGTTGGTCTAAGCAATACTGATCATCGGCAACTAATCATTTGAACCAGGATTGACTTTCATAGACAGAAGACCTGCGCAATAAAGACAGTTGCAACATGGCCGTGACACCCATGCGATCGGTTCTTCGATTAGAGTTATTGCCATCCCCATCCTCATCACCATCCTCTTCTTGATTTTCATCCTCACTCTATCTTCGTCGTCATCGTCATCATCATCACGGTTCGGGGTCATGTTAAGCTATGAGGTTGATGAATATATCACCAGGGCAGCCAGATGACATCATCACAATGTTGCCAACGATAGACACGGCACATCATGCTTGCTGGTGTTTATATATTGTCCATGCTATGCATCGTTAAATTGATTTCTTTGGCCTTATAGTGTCTTGCAACATTTGCCAGCGTCATGTAGGGGCAATGTCCGTCTTACCTCAATCTGTTATGGTTGATATTTTGTGTGTTCAGCAGAAACACGTTGCTGTTTTGTTGGAAGAGACGCAGTGCGATTGTATTAATAACAGCTTTAGAGCATGATATATAACGTTGAACACACTGTTGGACACTAATGTAAACGTTTGGGACTAATCAATTGCAGGTATCGAGTACTATGCAACAATGAAAGTTAATATGAGCATAAATCCATTTTCCTCTCTCTCGGGAGTGTATTACACTTCGTTGCCTTGCCTCGCTTCTTTGTTTGAGTCAAGGTCAAAGGATATATCGGTAATATCCCAGTGCCATTTCTCCGCCAGGTAGATATGCAATGACATCGGAATGAGCAATATCATGATGACCTCATTATATTACAGCCTTTGTACGCAATTCATCGGTTCTGAAACACACAAAATAAGACGCATTCTACTCATCATGGTGGTGTTGTTTGGCTTCGATTGGCCATTTGAGGTTTTGTTAAAAAATAATCCAATCACACGTTATCAATATTTCGGCCCAATAAGCCAAGAACTTGCTGTAAAGCCACAATTGGCGCATTATGGAGAGCACGCACCTCCCAAAAAGGCCAGCGCAACACTATTTAATCACCTTACGAAATTTTCGATGTGTTCTTCACTGGTGAGATGGATGGATGGCTATTTAAAAATGTCTAGAGCTATAAGGCATGGATGATTCATCAAGTGCTACCATTATACACGCCAACTGTCAGCAGTTATCTTACAGAGAAATCCACCTCAATTACATCTCAATCCTGTCAGGCGCCCTTGATTAAGTTACAAAATGGCACGCCCCGCGACGCTTGAAACGAGCCTCTACCCTATGATCTCACAGCGAAATAATCTCCGCTGCTTCATGTAGCCGCTGATGGCGTTAAGGACAAACAAGTTAAGGCAGAACCTGGTTCCAATCCGCAGAAACTCTTGAGTGAGCCGCAATCGCCGTGTCAGCTTGGCCTGTAATCAAATGTGAACTTGTGTATAATACATAAAAGCCCCTATTGTATTTTATGACAGTACTGTCATTGGAGGTTGGCAGCTTACTTAATATTTGCCTAGAAAAGGGCTGCGTTTCTCCATGTGTGATCGCATTAATCATTGATGAATGTCCATTCGGATATCATCAATGTAGAATGACAATCGTCAGCAGGTTCTTAATAGCTCATTTCATACGTATTGAGGTTTGTTAAGTTTGTTCATGCATACATCAGATTGATTCTATACTATTGTCAAGGACTATGGCTGCGAGAGTTATCGGTGCAATGTTGCTCTTTTTAACCATATCAATGTTGTATTGCTCACTTTGCGTCGATCGTCGCAATTGTAAACAGTAATCGAGAACAATTTCATAGCAACGACTGAGAGTAAATACAAGCATACATCAGATTTTCAGTCGCTTACAAAATAACAGCTATACCTGCATTGATTACTTACCGCATCCCTAGGTTTCTTTATTAGGGTGAAGGTCTATGAATGTATTAGTTATTATCATGTCCCATTGTTGTCTCCAGCAAACTGGCATTATAGCATGTAATGACCAGCCGACACAAATCTCTGTTGGCATACTCTTGTAATAAAACACTAAACATAAAGAACGTTAGATTCGCATTGGCAGTTTTTGATTACGATTGGCTTGACGAAGCCACCATATAACATGCCTACAAAAAAATATTTCAAGTGTTTATGAGGGTAATTAAAAAAGAGAAATTAAATTTTCCCTCAGCGAAATCGTCCCCGAGGTTTTGTTGATTTCAAGGTCGGGTGGCCATAATAGGTGGATTGGAATGAAAAACCTCGCATTGGGTGGTCCATGGTTGTATTCGTGCGTATTTATGATAAACGGTATGAATGGTCGGTGATATACGATCTCAATAAGGACCGTAGGCTGTCACCAGCAATCACAATGGATGGCGCAATGTATTAAAGCAGTTTTAGTTCCCAAGGATAAATAATAAAGCCTTTAAGATGCCGGCGACGGTTGCGATAAGGAAACATCGCGTTCTACCACAGGTGTCCTAGAAGTTCATAAACCAACCTTGGTGATATGGGTTTCACACCACCGATCATAATTACACCTTGTAGGTAATTGAAGATGATGAGCAGCCATTGTATGTCAATTCAAACACGATACTCGGCTTCCTAATAATTTATGTCTTGTTCTGCTCTCTGCGCATTATTTAGCGTGTGATTATACTACATTACCTTACCAGTGTAATTACTCGCTAGTGAAGGATAAGAGACCCAAGGTACCTCTTTATTAAGGTTAGATATGACTACAAAGAGTGTCGCAGCCGTTAAGGCGAATATTAATAGATAACAGTAGGGAAAAGTTTCGTTATGGACAGTTGTTTTCAATACAATCCAGCAGGTGTGTGCACATACTCTTTCAGAAATGTATGCTTATATTTCAACACAGCGACACTAACAAATTAATACACATAACTAATTGTGAACGAATCTAGAAATGATGTCTAAGCAGCGTCCGCTGTTTCTATGAAGATACATCAACCTTAGAGCGGCTTGGACATCATCATACGGATATTTGTAAATCTTATATCAATCCCTCATCCGAAGATTTTTTACTTCATTAGTAATTTGACGTATCTCATTTCATAATTGCGCTGAAGTAATGATCCTAGATGTCTGACGTATTTGGTCAATTGCAAGTGCAAATGTGTCACCACGTTCTTGTATATAATGCAGTATTTTAAGACGGACAGCTTCCATTCCATTAACGTGTTTATTGGTCAATATTGCAAATAGTTGTACACCCTTCGACCAACCCCAGTGCCTGAGATCACCATTGATATGGAACTTGCTGGCCTGAGCTGTCTCTGCCCACAAGACTTATTAACAATCTCAGTTGATATTAAGTTGGTCTGCATGAACGCTTTGCCGATTATTGGTCTACTTTGAAGAACACCCCGAAGAATTGATAGTCATATGCTGAGCCATACCGCGTCTTCGTGGTGGAAATTGAGCTTGGTTCAATCCTTAAGCAACAGTTATGTCGGAAAATGGAATAGAGGCTTTGTTATATTTAATGTGATTCAATAGCTGATGATAACCTAGTCCGACACGGCCACTGGCGTTCATTTTAGCAGCTACATGGGTCAGTAAGCTTTTGCAGCATCATATACCTCATCTCAATGACGCCAAGCACAGTTGTCTGTCTGTCATTTCCGGTATTAAGTTCTGATATATATCACTAGAATGGTTCCTGAATCAATTGTGTGTGACGTTATCTCTCTTGGTCGTGTTTGTTGCATGGGCTGTTGCATTTCACTGTTAATTTGTTAAAGATACTCTTCCGTTAATCAATGGACGAGAAAAGGCAGCATCAACATACCATACAACAGAAATTGAATAATTGAATAAGCTTGAAATGGTTATAGCGGTTCCTTCATTGCTCTGTGCTTTCTATTACTCGCAACATTTCACGAATATATGTATTTTATTCCCAAGAACGATAAACTTTCATGCAGTTTACCGATTATCATAAAATCTTCACCGATCATAAAGGCAATTCGCTATTCACTATGGTAAAGGTTCATGGATATATCAGTGATCACCATGTCCCATGATTGACAGGCAATAACGTCTGCACATGCTGCTTACACTTCCCATCCCAGTTATGAATAACACCCAGCTTCCTTAGTAATATGGAGTCAGCTATATCACTTCTCGCCGGTAGCATGTTTACATATGTTCTTGGTCAGATGCGCGAATAAGCCATCCGAGCGTAGCTATAAGTTCTTTGGGCTATAATACCACTGCATCTAGGTTCAGTGTTCTTATGTTGGCGTTCGCAGCGTGATATGATGAATACCATTTCCACCCAAGCTGACACGGCCATTACCATTATTTCAGTTGTTACTAGCTTTGGTGAGCCAGATGTGTTTTTTTTTTGCAATAATGCTATAAAGCTGGCTGTAGTATTGCTTGATATCTAGGTCACTCATTAATCAGATTCAAGATAGCACCATTATCGCCATAATCACCAACATCACCACCAACACCAACACCACCACCACCACCACCACCACCACCATCACCACCAACACCAACACCGCCACCACAACCACCACCACCACCACCACCACCACTATTACCACCGGCATCGTCGGCATTATCATCATCATCATCATCATCATCATCATCATCATCAGCAGCAGCAGCAGTAGTAGCAGCAGCAGCCGCAGCATTAGCATTAGCAGAAGCAGAAGCAGCAGCAGTAGCATCATCATCATCATCATCATCATCATCATCATCATCATCATCATCATCTTAACATCATCGTCATAATCATCATTATCAACCGACAACAACAGCAACAGCTCCCTCAGTCATGTAGAAACATGAGCTAGATTTCATTATCCACATCATCTTCAGCTCTACTCCCCAACCTCAATGCTGTGACGCCAATCACGTTGACTGTCTGCCATGCTCATTTTCCATATGACATTGTGATTTTTTACAATGGAATGTTTCGGTCAAACTTGGTCTTGCGACATGCCAACGCGATCCTGATTAAGTTTGAGAGCGAGAAAGGCAGCATCAACACGCCACTCAACAATGATGAATAAGCTGGAAACCGTTTCAGTGTTCCATCCCTCATTATCATTAGCTTCGTTTTTGTGCTATTTCCGAAACCGGTTCACGACAGTGTGCATGTTGTTGCAACTAATATTAAACGTTGGAGTAGTACATGATCATCGTGCCATTTTAACATCCAAAATAAATATTGGCATCAAGGCAATTGCAATTATATCAAACGACTACTACTCTATTCGTCCATTCGCTAGCTGGAATGCAGTTCACTTTGTCTAATCCCTCTGATTCCATATCTTGATAATGGGCTATGGATATATCAGAAATCAGCGCGTCCAACGGTTGCCGATAAAAAGGTAGGATTTCCTGCCTTGAATACGGCTAATTGATTTGCATGGACTAAGTTCGTATCTCCAATTGTCACTGATCAGCGTATTCAAACTATAGGCTGAGTTAAGGGTAAGGAATTCAACCATTGGATGATGAGTCGAATCATTGGGTGCACTAAACGTTCAGTTTGCAGCCAGCAATCCATTTCCGTTTCCGCATTCCATTTCCTCACTGGTGTGTTAGATAAGCGGTCATGGCGACATCCGATAAGAGTCCACATTAAATCGAAGCACTTTTTCTTTCATCACAATGTTGCCAACGATAGAGACGGCACATCATGCTTGCTGGTGTTTATATATTGTCCATGCTATGCATCGTTAAATTGATTTCTTTGGCCTTATAGTGTCTTGCAACATTTGCCAGCGTCATGTAGGGGCAATGTCCGTCTTACCTCAATCTGTTATGGTTGATATTTTGTGTGTTCAGCAGAAACACGTTGCTGTTTTGTTGGAAGAGACGCAGTGCGATTGTATTAATAACAGCTTTAGAACATGATATATAACGTTGAACACACTGTTGGACACTAATGTAAACGTTTGGGACTAATCAATTGCAGGTATCGAGTACTATGCAACCATGAAAGTTAATATGAGCATAAATCCATTTTCCTCTCTCTCGGGAGTGTATTACACTTCGTTGCCTTGCCTCGCTTCTTCTTTGTTTGAGTCAAGGTCAAAGGATATATCGGTAATATGTGAACTTGTGTATAATACATAAAAGCCCCTATTGTATTTTATGACAGTACTGTCATTGGAGGTTGGCAGCTTACTTAATATTTGCCTAGAAAAGGGCTGCGTTTCTCCATGTGTAATCGCATTAATCATTGATGAATGTCCATTCGGATATCATCAATGTAGAATGACAATCGTCAGCAGGTTCTTAATAGCTCATTTCATACGTATTGAGGTTTGTTAAGTTTGTTCATGCATACATCAGATTGATTCTATACTATTGTCAAGGACTATGGCTGCGAGAGTTATCGGTGCAATGTTGCTCTTATTAACCATATCAATGTTGTATTGCTCACTTTGCGTCGATCGTCGCAATTGTAAACAGTAATCGAGAACAATTTCATAGCAACGACTGAGAGTAAATACAAGCATACATCAGATTTTCAGTCGCTTACAAAATAACAGCTATACCTGCATTGATTATTTACCGCATCCCTAGGTTTCTTTATTAGGGTGAAGGTCTATGAATGTATTAGTTATTATCATGTCCCATTGTTGTCTCCAGCGAACTGGCATTATAGCATGTAATGACCAGCCGACACAAATCTCTGTTGGCATACTCTTGTAATAAAACACTAAACATAAAGAACGTTAGATTCGCATTGGCAGTTTTTGATTACGATTGGCTAGACGAAGCCACCATATAACATGCCTACAAAAAAATATTTCAAGTGTTTATGAGGGTAATTAAAAAAGAGAAATTAAATTTTCCCTCAGCGAAATCGTCCCCGAGGTTTTGTTGATTTCAAGGTCGGGTGGCCATAATAGGTGGATTGGAATGAAAAACCTCGCATTGGGTGGTCCATGGTTGTATTCGTGCGTATTTATGATAAACGGTATGAATGGTCGGTGATATACGATCTCAATAAGGACCGTAGGCTGTCACCAGCAATCACAATGGATGGCGCAATGTATTAAAGCAGTTTTAGTTCCCAAGGATAAATAATAAAGCCTTTAAGATGCCGGCGACGGTTGCGATAAGGAAACATCGCGTTCTACCACAGGTGTCCTAGAAGTTCATAAACCAACCTTGGTGATATGGGTTTCACACCACCGATCATAATTACACCTTGTAGGTAATTGAAGATGATGAGCAGCCATTGTATGTCAATTCAAACACGATACTCGACTTCCTAATAATTTATGTCTTGTTCTGCTCTCTGCGCATTATTTAGCGTGTGATTATACTACATTACCTTACCAGTGTAATTACTCGCTAGTGAAGGATAAGAGACCCAAGGTACCTCTTTATTAAGGTTAGATATGACTACAAAGAGTGTCGCAGCCGTTAAGGCGAATATTAATAGATAACAGTAGGGAAAAGTTTCGTTATGGACAGTTGTTTTCAATACAATCCAGCAGGTGTGTGCACATACTCTTTCAGAAATGTATGCTTATATTTCAACACAGCGACACTAACAAATTAATACACATAACTAATTGTGAACGAATCTAGAAATGATGTCTAAGCAGCGTCCGCTGTTTCTATGAAGATACATCAACCTTAGAGCGGCTTGGACACATCATACGGATATTTGTAAATCTTATATCAATCCCTCATCCGAAGATTTTTTACTTCATTAGTAATTTGACGTATCTCATTTCATAATTGCGCTGAAGTAATGATCCTAGATGTCTGACGTATTTGGTCAATTGCAAGTGCAAATGTGTCACCACGTTCTTGTATATAATGCAGTATTTTAAGACGGACAGCTTCCATTCCATTAACGTGTTTATTGGTCAATATTGCAAATAGTTGTACACCCTTCGACCAACCCCAGTGCCTGAGATCACCATTGATATGGAACTTGCTGGCCTGAGCTGTCTCTGCCCACAAGACTTATTAACAATCTCAGTTGATATTAAGTTGGTCTGCATGAACGCTTTGCCGATTATTGGTCTACTTTGAAGAACACCCCGAAAGAATTGATAGTCATATGCTGAGCCATACCGCGTCTTCGTGGTGGAAATTGAGCTTGGTTCAATCCTTAAGCAACAGTTATGTCGGAAAATGGAATAGAGGCTTTGTTATATTTAATGTGATTCAATAGCTGATGATAACCTAGTCCGACACGGCCACTGGCGTTCATTTTAGCAGCTACATGGGTCAGTAAGCTTTTGCAGCATCATATACCTCATCTCAATGACGCCAAGCACAGTTGTCTGTCTGTCATTTCCGGTATTAAGTTCTGATATATATCACTAGAATGGTTCCTGAATCAATTGTGTGTGACGTTATCTCTCTTGGTCGTGTTTGTTGCATGGGCTGTTGCATTTCACTGTTAATTTGTTAAAGATACTCTTCCGTTAATCAATGGACGAGAAAAGGCAGCATCAACATACCATACAACAGAAATTGAATAATTGAATAAGCTTGAAATGGTTATAGCGGTTCCTTCATTGCTCTGTGCTTTCTATTACTCGCAACATTTCACGAATATATGTATTTTATTCCCAAGAACGATAAACTTTCATGCAGTTACCGATTATCATAAAATCTTCACCGATCATAAAGGCAATTCGCTATTCACTATGGTAAAGGTTCATGGATATATCAGTGATCACCATGTCCCATGATTGACAGGCAATAACGTCTGCACATGCTGCTTACACTTCCCATCCCAGTTATGAATAACACCCAGCTTCCTTAGTAATATGGAGTCAGCTATATCACTTCTCGCCGGTAGCATGTTTACATATGTTCTTGGTCAGATGCGCGAATAAGCCATCCGAGCGTAGCTATAAGTTCTTTGGGCTATAATACCACTGCATCTAGGTTCAGTGTTCTTATGTTGGCGTTCGCAGCGTGATATGATGAATACCATTTCCACCCAAGCTGACACGGCCATTACCATTATTTCAGTTGTTACTAGCTTTGGTGAGCCAGATGTGTTTTTTTTTGCAATAATGCTATAAAGCTGGCTGTAGTATTGCTTGATATCTAGGTCACTCATTAATCAGATTCAAGATAGCACCATTATCGCCATAATCACCAACATCACCACCAACACCAACACCACCACCACCACCACCACCACCATCACCACCAACACCAACACCGCCACCACAACCACCACCACCACCACCACCACCACTATTACCACCGGCATCGTCGGCATTATCATCATCATCATCATCATCATCATCATCATCATCAGCAGCAGCAGCAGTAGCAGCAGCAGCCGCAGCATTAGCATTAGCAGAAGCAGAAGCAGCAGCAGTAGCATCATCATCATCATCATCATCATCATCATCATCTTCTTAACATCATCGTCATAATCATCATTATCAACCGACAACAACAGCAACAGCTCCCTCAGTCATGTAGAAACATGAGCTAGATTTCATTATCCACATCATCTTCAGCTCTACTCCCCAACCTCAATGCTGTGACGCCAATCACGTTGACTGTCTGCCATGCTCATTTTCAATATGACATTGTGATTTTTTACAATGGAATGTTTCGGTCAAACTTGGTCTTGCGACATGCCAACGCGATCCTGATTAAGTTTGAGAGCGAGAAAGGCAGCATCAACACGCCACTCAACAATGATGAATAAGCTGGAAACCGTTTCAGTTTTCCATCCCTCATTATCATTAGCTTCGTTTTTGTGCTATTTCCGAAACCGGTTCACGACAGTGTGCATGTTGTTGCAACTAATATTAAACGTTGGAGTAGTACATGATCATCGTGCCATTTTAACATCCAAAATAAATATTGGCATCAAGGCAATTGCAATTATATCAAACGACTACTACTCTATTCGCCCATTCGCTAGCTGGAATGCAGTTCACTTTGTCTAATCCCTCTGATTCCATATCTTGATAATGGGCTATGGATATATCAGAAATCAGCGCGTCCAACGGTTGCCGATAAAAAGGTAGGATTTCCTGCCTTGAATACGGCTAATTGATTTGCATGGACTAAGTTCGTATCTCCAATTGTCACTGATCAGCGTATTCAAACTATAGGCTGAGTTAAGGGTGAGGAATTCACCCATTGGATGATGAGTCGAATCATTGGGTGCACTAAACGTTCAGTTTGCAGCCAGCAATCCATTTCTGTTTCCGCATTCCATTTCCTCACTGGTGTGTTAGATAAGCGGTCATGGCCACATCCGATAAGAGTCCACATTAAATCGATGCACTTTTTCTTTCATCACAATGTTGCCAACGATAGAGACGGCACATCATGCTTGCTGGTGTTTATATATTGTCCATGCTATGCATCGTTAAATTGATTTCTTTGGCCTTATAGTGTCTTGCAACATTTGCCAGCGTCATGTAGGGGCAATGTCCGTCTTACCTCAATCTGTTATGGTTGATATTTTGTGTGTTCAGCAGAAACACGTTGCTGTTTTGTTGGAAGAGACGCAGTGCGATTGTATTAATAACAGCTTTAGAACATGATATATAACGTTGAACACACTGTTGGACACTAATGTAAACGTTTGGGACTAATCAATTGCAGGTATCTAGTACTATGCAACAATGAAAGTTAATATGAGCATAAATCCATTTTCCTCTCTCTCGGGAGTGTATTACACTTCGTTGCCTTGCCTCGCTTCTTTGTTTGGGTCAAGGTCAAAGGATATATCGGTAATATCCCAGCGCCATTTCTCCGCCAGGAATATATGCAATGACATCGGAATGAGCAATATCATGATGACCTCATTATATTACAGCCTTTGTACGCAATTCATCGGTTCTGAAACACACAAAATAAGACGCATTCTACTCATCATGGTGGTGTTGTTTGGCTTCGATTGGCCATTTGAGGTTTTGTTAAAAAATAATCCAATCACACGTTATCAATATTTCGGCCCAATAAGCCAAGAACTTGCTGTGAAGCCACAATTGGCGCATTATGGAGAGCACGCACCTCCCAAAAAGGCCAGCGCAACACTATTTAATCACCTTACGAAATTTTCGATGTGTTCTTCACTGGTGAGATGGATGGATGGCTATTTAAAAATGTCTAGAGCTATAAGGCATGGATGATTCATCAAGTGCTAACATTATACACGCCAACTGTCAGCAGTTGTCTTACAGAGAAATCCACCTCAATTACATCTCAATCCCATCAGGCGCCCTTGATTAAGTTACAAAATGGCACGCCCCGCGACGCTTGAAACGAGCCTCTACCCTGTGATCTCACAGCGAAATAATCTCCGCTGCTTCATGTAGACGCTGATGGCGTTAAGGACAAACAAGTTAAGGCAGAACCTGGTTCCAATCCGCAGAAACTCTTGAGTGAGCCGCAATCGCCGTGTGATGAATGTCCATTCGGATATAATCAATGTCGAATGACAATCTTCAGCAGGTTCTTAATAGCTCATTTCATACGTATTGAGGTTTGTTAAGTTTGTTCATGAATACATCAGATTGATTCTATACTATTGTCAAGGACTATGGATGCGAGAGTTATCGGTGCAATGTTGCTCTTATTAACCATATCAATGTTGTATTGCTCACTTTGCGTCGATCGTCTCAATTGTAAACAGTAATCGAGAACAATTTCATAGCAACGACTGAGAGTAAATACAAGCATACATCAGATTTTCAGTCGCTTACAAAATAACAGCTATACCTGCATTGATTATTTACCGCATCCCTAGGTTTCTTTATTAGGGTCAAGGTCTATGAATGTATTAGTTATTATCATGTCCCATTGTTGTCTCCAGCAAACTGGCATTATAGCATGTAATGACCAGCCGACACGAATCTCTGTTGGCATACTCTTGTAATAAAACACTAAGCATAAAGAACGTTAGATTCGCATTGGCAGTTTTTGATTACGATTGGCTAGACGAAGCCACCATATAACATGCCTACAAAAAATATTTCAAGTGTTTATGAGGGTAATTAAAAAAGAGAAATTAAATTTTCCCTCAGAGAAATCGTCCCCTAGGTTTTGTTGATTTCAAGGTCGGGTGGCCATAATAGGTGATTGGAATGAAAAACCTCGCATTGGGTGGTCCATGGTTGTATTCGTGCGTATTTATGATAAACGGAATGAATGCTCGGTGATATACGATCTCAATAGGAACCGTAGGCTGTCACCAGCAATCACAATGGATGGCTCAATGTATTAAAGCAGTTTTAGTTCCCAAGGATAAATAATAGAGCCTTTAAGATGCCGGCGACGGTTGCGATAAGGAAACATAAGTTTCGCTTTCTACCACAGGTGTCCTAGAAGTTCATAAACCAACGTTGGTGATATGGGTTTCACACGACCGATCATAATTACACTTTGTAGGTAATTGAAGATGATGAGCAGCCATTGTATGTCAATTCAAACACGATACTCGACTTCCTAATAATTTATGTCTTGTTCTGCTGTCTGCGCATTATTTACCTTACCTTACCAGTGTAATTCTCGCTAGTGAAGGATTAGAGACCCAAGGTACCTCTTTATTAAGGTTAGATATGACTACAAAGAGTTTCGCAGCCGTTAAGGCGAATATTAATGGATAACAGTAGGGAAAAGTTTCGCTGTGGACAGTTGTTTTCAATACAATCCAGCAGGTGTGTGTACATACTCTTTCAGAAATAAATGCTTATGTTTCAACACAGCGACACTAACAAATTAATACACATAACTAATTGTGAACGAATCTAGAAATGATGTCTAAACAGCGTCCGCTGTTTCTATGAAGATACATCAACCTTAGAGCGGCTTGGACACTCTTCTTTTCATCATACGGCAATATCTATGTGGATATTTGTAAATCTTATTTCAATCCCTCATCCGTAGCTTTTTTACTTCATTAGAAATTTGACGTATTTCATTTCATAACTGCGCTGAAGTGATGATCCTAGATTTTTGACGTATTTGGTCAATTGCAAGTGCAAATGTGTTGCCACGTTCTTGTATATAATGCAGTATTTTAAGGCGGACAGCTTCCATTCCATTAAAGTGTTTATTGGTCATTGATATGGAACTTGCTGGCCTGAGCTGTCTCTGCCCACAAGACTTATTAACAATCTCAGTTGATATTAAGTTGGTCTGCATGAACGCTTTGCCGATTATTGGTCTACTTTGAAGAACACCCCGGAGAATTGATAGTCATATGCTGAGCCATGCCGCGTCTTCGTGGTGGAAATTGAGCTTGGTTCAATCCTTAAGCAACAGTTATGTCGAAAAATGGAATAGAGGCTTTGTTATATTTATTGTGATTCAATAGCTGATGATATCCTAGGCTGACACGGCCACTGGCGTTCATTTTAGCAGCTACATGGGTCAGTAAGCTTTTGTAGCATCATATACCTCATCTCAATGACGCCAAGCACAGTTGTCTGTCTGTCATTTCCGGTATTAAGTTCTGATATATATCACTAGAATGGTTCCTGAATCAATTTTGTGTGACGTTATCTCTCTTGATCGTGTTTGTTGCATGGGCTGTTGCATTTCACTGTTAATTTGTTAAAGATACTCTTCCGTTAATCAATGGACGAGAAAAGGCAGCATCAACACACCATACAACAGAAATTGAATAATTGAATAAGCTTGAAATCGTTATAGCGGTTCCTTCATTGCTCTGTGCTTTCTAATACTCGCAACATTTCACGAAAATATGTATTTTATTCCCACGAACGATAAACTTTCATGCAGTTACCGATTATCATAAAATATTCACCGATCATAAAGGCAATTCGCCATTCACTATGGTAAAGGTTCATGGATATATCAGTGATCACCATGTCCCATGATCGACAGGCAATAACGTGTACACATGCTGCTTACACTTCCCATCTCAGTTATGAATAACACCAGCTTCCTTAGTAATATGGAGTCAGCTATATCACTTCTCGCCGGTAGCGTGTTTACATATGTTCTTGGTCAGATGCACGAATAAGCCATCCGAGCGTAGCTATAAGCTCTTTGGGCTATAATACCACTGCATCTAGGTTCAGTGTTCTTATGTTTGCGTATGCAGCGCGCTATGATGAATGGGTAGGATGTTCAGCCCTGAATAATTGACACGAGGTATAACTGATTTGCGAGTACAGTCGTGAAGTCGTGTCCTATCGATGTTCTCCAGTATCTTAATGTTGCATTGTTGCAAAATATAAAAGAACATGACACATTTGAGACACTTTCAAACATCCAAAGCTGAAAGTGTACGGATGAAGAGGAACAACACCCAGAATTTATTGCAGTGCACAAGAGAAGTTACAGCCGGGTTTTTTTCTTATTCCTATATGTTTGTAAATATAGTTGATTGGATATTTAGGCAACGATATGGATTACTATATCAGTGTTTTTCTTATTGCTATATATTTTTAAGGAAAGTTTGATGAGGCATTTAAGGCACCGATATAGATAAAGAATCGTTCATTTGTGAGAAAATAGATGAGCGTGGTTCAGTAGATCCACCAAACCGTGAAATATTTCTCCTACAAATCTTTGTTTTGGTTCGCTTAAAATAAAGTCAATCATACCAATAAAAGCTGTTCGCATATTTGTACGTCTCGGAATGTTATCTTCAAAATTATGTTGTAAGCCTTAATCTGTTAATTTTGGTCTCATTGATAAAATTGTAGAACTTTAAGGCTGGGACGATTGGTGCGTTAACGTATAGACTCTCTGACCAATTAAAGGTGTGTGTTTTGTAGCTTTAACTAAGACTGTCGCCAGACGAATCTGAGTTGCGGAAGTTGAGAGGCTCAACAAGCTTTAATGATATTCGTCTGATGTATGAGAAGCTTCAGTGCATAATGTTTGAGTCCACTTGTTCATCATAGCACTACAGCAAACCGTCATCGATCGGGATAGAAACTATGGTATCATAACGCAGATAACAGGGTACTCTAATGCTTCTGCATATTTTTTTTCTGATGCTTTTACTCGTGCCTGTAAGGCATTACGGCGACCAAGGAATATTCACATGGAGGGGGTGGGTTTTGCTGGCCATATATTCATAATAACGGTGGATATATCCATAGAGTATATGCTCTAACTCGGCCTCTCTCTTCGAGGAAGATATATATATATTTTTTATATGGACGAAACTGCATATATATATATATAGTATATCGGCTGGAGGAAACAATAAGACAAAGTGAGTACCATTATTGCCTCGAACCGATGAACACTATATCTATAAGCGAAGGAAATAGGTAATATTCAGATGAAATAGGCATTAATATATATAAGCGTATATATAAATTATGGACTTTCTTGGTCTTTCAGCAGTACAGCCAAATGCTCGTCACCTCATATATAACGGGCTTCTGCCGGATTATTTTTTTTACGTAATATGGCATCCATAATTGATCTTGAAATAATGAATGATCAATTAACGAAAAACGATATAACAGTTTTTCAGTACGCTACAAATGCTTATTCCAATTGAATAATCTCAAAATTTATTTTTATGCTGGTTACGATACTCTGGATGGTAGGTTTTTTGGACGAAACTGCATGTCGGCTGGAGGGTGACAAAGTGAGTACCATTGACGATGTGAACACTATAGGGAAGGGGTAATATTCAAGTGAAATAGGCTAATGGGGACACCTAGGATTCTGCCGGTATTTTTTTGGTGCATATGGAAATAGTCAACAACGAAAAACGAAATAATTTTCATTCAGTGAAATGTTATTCAATTGAATGGGTGATACTGGCTGCGGTGAAGGTGGTCTTGATGATGATGGGGTGTTTGTACTAATGGGGTGGTGGTGGTGATGGTGTGGTGTTAGTGGTGGTGGTGTAAGATGATGGGTGGTGGTGGTGGTTATAGTGGTGCTGGTGGTGGTGGTAGTGTGGGTGTTAGTGGTGTGGTATGATGATGTGGTGGTGGTTTTGGAATAGGTAGTTGTGGTGGTGTAAGTGGTGGAGGTGGTGGGGGTGGTGTTAGTGGTAGGGGATACGGTGAAAAATTATCGAATAGTGGGAATAGGTGAAATGAATATTAGGCAATATTGCAGCCAGTTTTATTACATGATTATTGCCGTTGCTGCCCTACAAGCGTTTGAGTTACCAACTTTATTAGCGGTTCAATCAATGTAAGTGGCCGTGTCAGCTTGGGAACATAATGTATATTACACAGCAAAGCCTCTATTCTATATTCTGACAGTAATGTCTTTTGACGATTGCAGCAACCCGATATGTACCATAAAATCGTGCCATTTTTACGAATGGGAGTGCACTTTGTACTGACCAGCAATGCCCACAGGTTGTTCTTCAAGGTGTATATGTCTGCTAGGGCGAGTAAATTCACATATGTATACATATAATCGTCCTTGCAGACATACACTTTTCTTGGTATCGCATTGATCTTCACTAAGTATTTGGAACAATTGGACAACCTGCAAATACAATCACACGATCTGTCCTACTGACTATGCTACTTTTTGCATCTGTCACACAGACAGTCACGCTAACAGTGTTTCAAGAGAGAATGATTTGTGATTGTAATTCGTTGATTTATCGGCCCAGAAGACTTGCATGCAACATAATACGCTTATCCATCAATTGTTATTACCGCTGACAGCCTCCAAGACTCTGTGGTTCCCTCACTAATCATTGACAAATGATGACAAAAACTTAGTCCATGCACATCTACGACTTGTCGTGTCAACTATTTATATTTTTCCGTTTGTGTGATTTGAAAAATCGAGCCCTGACATTATTTAGCCTGAGATATTGAAAAAGCGAATAGTGTAGCAAAATAAACACATGTAAGCTAGTACGTTGCATGCTCTACTAGGGATTCAAAAGCACAACGCCAACATACCCTGTATTTCTGCATACTAAAGAAAACATTGCAATTTAACTTCAGCTATAGAGGACCTTACCGAGAATAACAACCTATTGTCTCACTCTAGCTTCTAATGATTTTCATCGTATAAGGCTACTGCGATCACCTGCTTTTTAATTAAAATGTATTAGCAAAACAATGAATATGCACGCTGAATTTTCCTACACTAACAGAATACAAATATTACGGCATGGAAATATTCGTTAAGTCTTTATTGGTCCGGCATATGTGTTGACATCATTGGTATAAATGTATATACAAAATGACCGATAAAGTGTCTGTATCGGTTCCTTGATTACATAAGTCGAACTGAATTTACAAACAAATGAAAACAAGCTGCGAACAGAACTATGCATACGCAATGCAATCATTTCTTGTTTTTTGCCGTTAGATTTTTATTAACTTTCCGCTTAGGGTGTCTAAAAGTGTCTACAATGCCACACATTTGTTATGCACGACGAAACCAATTAGAGATTCTCATCAATCACAAATTCATGACACAAGGAATTATGTTTGCTGACAATAACATAATTATATGCCAAAGGGATATACTCATGTAGTCGCTCTTTCAAACGTAATTGCCGGTCGCCTGGTGCGTAGACTATTGATATAACCATGGAACAGGACCAAGACACAGAAGCCGAGATATTCAAAAGAGTGAATGGCACTCGGGATCACGGAGGAGTGAATGCAGAAGCAGTCGTTCAATTGGCCTTTGCTTTCTGTAGGTTATTGGACAATTGGCCTAAAATGGGAACAACAAAACAAGCTTTCTGTTGACCTTCATGTGGCGCGCATTCGTCCATAATTATGTTTAAAAAAACTGTGGGATCACTTTTGTGATCATCTCAGATAAATGAGACCGCTTTGATTTTGACCAATGTGCGATGACTGCTGACAGCCGTCAGACGGTATGGAGACACTGAGAAAAGTATTTTTAATATTTATCGTAGCACTAACGCATGCATAGTCCAAGCAACAGGATCGTTCAGGGCGATTCTGTTGCATTCTGAGTTATTGAATTGTGGTTACAAAGCAAGAGCAAAATGCTTTTGTGACATGCATTCAGTTCAGCACAAAGCAGTAAAACGTTTATGACTAAAAAAATGAAAGTGTTGTGTTGGAACTTGGTTGCATTGAGGTGAAGGCAGTCGCAATCTCTATCTAAAACTGATTTTGAAATAGTCTGGCAGCTATCGAAGAAGGTGTTATTTCGATCAGTATGGCAATAGGATTTTTACATTTCGGATATCAGAGGAGTTAATTTGGCCAATAATATTCACAAGAATTCAATGAAAGTGAAATAACCATTACTAAACCAGCTGGTAAGTTGCTTTAATGTTGCGTAAACGGATCAGGGAACAATCAGGCCTCCACTTGTACTCTTTTTTCCGGTAAGCTACGAACTGCAAACATTGTCATCCAATTGGGCAGTAATACAATTGAAATATTAACAGTTAACTCACACCCAGTTCATCAGGATGTATTGTGATGTAAAAGAAAATAAAGAAATAAACCACAGAGCTACCAACCAGCTGGTAAGTTGCAAAAGGAGCAATTTAAGAAATTTGCAGATCTACCAACTCGTTCATCAGGGACTACTCCTTTTTCCGGGGGCAATTACGATTGACTTGCTGGTTAAGTTCAATAAAAGCAAATAGGTGCTAACAGACGAGTGTGACGACGTTCACCAGAAACGGTGACACAGAGTTAGAGTTCTCTGTCAATGAGGTGCTGACCAACTGATTGGGATCAGGTTGTAACTGCTCTGTATCTACAAATGGGAGTAATACATTGAAATATATAGTTATTATTTTCAAGACGCCATTTGCGATGCTACTTGCTGCAGCCAACTTGTGAATCGCGTGATTCAGCAGCATGAAAAACGATTGGCTGTACCCTGGTATAAATTATTCATCAATATTGCCGCTTGCCAGCCCGATCGGGCACGCATATAAGTGTAGGGGAAATCAACTGGGCCCAATAAGGGGTTCACTGACCCAATGGGGTTACTGACACGGGGCCATCGGCTGTCGTACTTGGCGAACCCTGCGATGCATTCGTAATTGAATCGACTGTAGGTTTTCTTGCTTTAATTCCCTCTGTTTTCCGCTTTGGATATCTGTAAGTATCTCAAATGTGGCAAGTTGCTTAGCAGCAGTCAATACAACATTACGATGCTCAAGGACATCGATAGGACTCCACTTCACCAATACTTCTTCCTAAAGTAGTTGAGAGTAGTTAGATTCCTAGCTGACCCACACAGACGTCCGTGTCACTCACTTGGCACTCACTCGTCACTGATCTATTTGGAAACCAAATGGCTCCTTGAAATTCTTGCACTGACGAGAACCGCTTTGATCACTGGACGCGATGATTAATGATATATACATGGCTTTACCAAGACACAGATGATTGGGGATTGGGCAAAGTGAACTGCATTCGGGCTAACGAAAATTCGAATGAAGAAATCGTCGTTCTGTCCCGATTTAATGGCACATGTCGTGATGCCAATATTTACTTTCTTTCGAGGATCTTTAAATGGTGCGATGATTATTTGAACCGTTGATGGTGGTGGCGGTGTTGGTTGTGGTGGTGATGGTTGTGGTTGTGTTAGTGGTGGCAGTGTTGGTTGTGGTGATGATGGTTGTGGTTGTGGTGGTGTTGGTTGTGGTGGTGATGGTAGTGGTTGCATTGGTGGTGAGAGTGTTGGTTGTGGCGGTGATGGTTGTGGTGGTGGTGGTGGTGTAGGTGGCAGTGTTGGTAGTGGGGTTGGTGGTGGTGATGATTGTGGTTGTGGTTGTGGTGGTAGTGGTGGTTGTGATGGTGGTAAGTATGACAATACATTGAATCTGAGTATCGAGTGACCAATATATCACTCAGCGTTTTTGCATTATTATCGCCGTAGGTACAAAAACAACCGTTGAGCCCACCGACCCCAGTAGTAACTGAATGAATAGTAGTAACCATGTCAGCTTGAGATGAAATCATAGATAATACAACAAAGCCTTTATTCTATTTTCCGATAGAAGTGTCAATTGAAGATTGCAGAGAGCTCAATATCGCTCAAGAAGGCTCGACATTGGTCCAGATTTGGTTGCAGTTGTCATCGATCAATGCCCTTCAAAGTAGAACGATAATTGACATCGCGGTTTGACAGGCTGTCCTCATATCAACTGACATAGGTGATGGGGTGGATATCGTTGTCGGTAAAAGAACTGATATCAGGCTCGGGGTTTTTGTCATAAGACCCGTGGACAGATGCAGTTGGCGCCAGTAGATCAACAAAGGGCATACGTTTTACGCCTCATTTGAATCGTGACATCTGCCACTGACGATGGTATCAGGGTGTACAACTGTGTAGGATTTTGACCAATCGACACATTTATTGAATGGTTTTTACCCGCTAGTTTTGCACATTGAAATGCTTCATAATACCAAAGAACTTGACCATGCCAAGTAATTGACCATATGCTTTAAAATCATCGGATCAATATTCAAGCGTAATTGTGAAATGAGATACATCCATCAACGATACAAATTATATTTTCCAAATTGCCATTGAAGCAAAAATGCGGATGAATGGGTTGCTTCTAATAAGCGATTGATAGTGGCTTTTTGAATACCCACATAGATATTGAAATATGACAAACAACATTATCACAACTTCGCTGCTTCGACATCATATCAAACCTCACTCACTTTAAAAAAGGTCCCATGCGTGGCCAGTCCTTCATTGGCGAGAAGTCACAGGACGTATTGCCGCGCGTTAGATAAAGCACAGGCTGTACAAGAATGAAAAGATAGTCAAGCATTGTGTTTCAGTTAACACACAGCAGCTGCACAGCATCTTGTGCAAAACAAATGTATTAACGTACAAGGTTTAACTTGGTCATGAGGATCAATGAAAGCAATGAAGATAAAATAGAATCAATATTATCGAATCAATGCAAATTTTATGGCTAGGATGTTATCATTTCCAACTTGGGTTTACGGACGCATATGGCACCTGAAGTAGAACGCGATACTGCCTGTTCAACTGTCACAGCAGCGGCAGGTATCTTCTAGCTATTATTTGTGTTTTAATCACTGGCTCGAAGATTTAGTGTAATGAGCCATCGATCGACCTTCAGTACCCATTTGTGCTGCGCAATATTGACAATGTGCTAGATTGTAAATGGCAAAACGCATTCCGGTAGGCTCAGAGCGGTCGAACTTCTGTCTGAGCGCGAACGAAGTGAATATGAATAGACATGACTGCGGTGGGACCCTATGGCGCTGTGATGAAGACAGTCGCCCCCCCCCCCACACCCATGATGATCATTCACTGGTTGGAAACTGGCATGCGGCAACAGCATTTGTGATATCTCGGTTTTCAAGAGTGTTTTGATAACATTATACACGATATGATTTTTTTTAGGCGATTCACAATATGGCAAATATAGCAGTTAATCAGCTGTCTGCTCACAGTGGGCCTTGTCAATGCGAGGTTTTTGCATTCCTGGAACGTGAATCCGAGAAAGAGATAAATACGGCAGACGCGCAGGAATCATATACGAGCCAAATACTTCTTTTGGTTCCATGTACTTGCTCGGAATACCTGGAAAGTTAGAGACTAATCTTGAACAATGGCTTTGTATAGAAGATTTTGTGTATTGTAATAATACACTGACCGTCCGTGTCAGGCATCACCAACCCAAGTTGATGCCCTATTAGACACTTGACAATCAATCTTCAATACTGGTGGGTACCTTTATGGTCCTATTTTAAGCCCATAGTTCACATAACATGCAGCCTTCTCATTAATCAACGACAGATGGAGATGCAAACTTCATCTATTGATATCTACGATGCCTCATGGCAATTGCTTTGCTTAAACAGTCCTGCAGTTCTATCACTGCAAGCTGTAAATTTCCACGTAGAAATTACAAGAAATATTTACAATAACAAGTGTACAAGTGGGAGTTCAATTAAACCAAAAAGTATATAGCTCCGATGAGAGGGTTGCACATCACATTGACATCGGAGTAATGGGCTGATGAATAAACGACAGCTGTTCTGCTTATTGTTTCTGCAGAACATGCATTAACCGGCCATGACAGTCTCTTATTTCCATATAACGGCGGCAAGTCATTGTGCGATACTTTAAGACTAGAAAACTCCGTACTAATGTGTCAAAGTGTCAACCACATATCTGAATTGTCAGTGAATTGTATTAACTTTAGATTAAAAAAAGGATATCAACCTGCGGTATCACCGACAGTTTGGCAACAGTTTTCGACCCCTCAACATTAACTACACACCCAATAGACATTAGCAAATCATAAGTGGTAAGTTATGCATGCCGAAATCACACCACGTACAACAACACGAAAAACAAGCGACTCATGACAAATACCCACGTTATAAAACTATTATAGAATCAATGACGCAAAGTGAATTGACGCAAAATTGGTATTTACTGAGCATCCACCATTACAGTGGTTTCCATTTCAATAATTCTGTTCCATGTTTGATGTCGATAACATTGTAATATGTATGTACGACTTTTCGAGTAGGAGAAAATATACATCGTGCTGATTGAGGCGGTTTCCAATGCATTACAGGCCATGAAGCCACTCTTATTGATGCCGTGACACTACACATATTTCTGCCGACGTTTTGTGCAATCGCGGAACCAATTCATGGTCATCACTTGCAAATGTATTACGCCCAGAAGCAGAAAACCAACGACATATTGCTTGTGTTAACCTATTGGCAAACGACCGGATAGAATATAAATTATTTGCTATGTATTGTGATAAACAGTATTGCATCTCAACACGACTAACAACCTCTAACTCTGGTTATAAATATATATTTTCAAACGATATAGTGGAGAGAGTTGGGCACGCTCTTCAGAGCTGCTTTATGTCTTACTGTTGTTTGTCGGTGGCTCGAACAATCGATAATTCATGACATCTAATGGTTGATAAAGGTTGAAGCTTTCTCACTTAATGTGTGTTTGAATGGCAGGTAAAGATGTAGTTTGGAAACATAAATGAGGTGAAAATGCCAGCGGGTTGAGTCATACATACATACATATATACAAGAAAGCATACAGCATACATACATACATACATACATCATACATACACATACATACATACATACATACATACATACATACAACATACATACATACATGCATACATCGCTACATACATACATATACATAATACATATCGGAATACATACATACAATACATACATACATACATACATACATACATATCTATACAACAAAATACAAACATACATTGGTACATGCATACATGCATACATTCATACATACATACATACATACATACATACATACATACATACATACATACATACATACATACATACATACATACATACATGATACATGGATATTGTACATAAATACATACATACATACATGCATACAATACTATACATACATATGAATACAGTGCATACATAACATACATACATACATAATCCATGACATACATACATGCATACATGGTATACATATTACATGCATACATGCCTACATACATAGTACATACATACATACATACAACATACATACATACATAACATAAATACATACATTACATACATACATATCACCCAGTTTACATACATACATGCATACATGCATACATACATACATACATACATACATACATACATACATACATACATACATACATACATACATACATACATACATACATACATACATACATCACGTACATACATACATGCAAAACATACATGCATCATACATACATACCCATACATACATACATACATACATACATACATACACATACATACACATACATACATACATACATACATACATACATACATACATACATACATACATACATACATACATGCTACATACATATCATACATACATACATACATACATACATACATACATACATACATACATACATACATACATACATACATACATACATACATACATACATACATACATACATACACATACATACATACATACATATACATACATACATACATACATACATACATACATACATACATACATACATACATACATACATACATACATACACATACATACATACATACATACATACATATCATACATACATACATACATACATACATACATACATACATACATACATACATACATACATACATACATACATACATACATACATACATACATACATACATACATACATACATACATACATACATACATACATACATACATACATACATACATACATACATACATACATACATACATACATACATACATACATACATACATACATACATACATACATACATACATACATACATACATACATACATACATACATACATACATACATACATACATACATACATACATACATACATACATACATACATACATACATACATACATACATACATACATATACATACATACATACATACATACATACATACATACATACATACATACATACATACATACATACATACATACATACATACATACATACATACATACATACATACATACATACATACATACATACATACATACATACATATACATACATACATACATACATACATACATACATACATACATACATACATACATACATACATACATACATACATACATACATACATACATACATACATACATACATACATACACATACATACATACATACATACATACATACATACATACATACATACATACATACATACATACATACATACATACATACATACATACATACATACATACATACATACATACATACATACACATACATACATACACATACATACATACATACATACATACATACATACATACATACATATACATACATACATACATACATAACATACATACATATACATACACCAAGCAGCAGACTCCCAGTGTAATATTCCTTATGTTGACCAATTTGCTACCGGCCGTATATATTCCACAATTCATTGCGTGTATTGCCTGATATGCACACTCGTACCTCAAAATGATTCCAACCTGTGGTGCTGGTTATGAAAATTATCCAATCTGTATAGGGGTGACCATTATGCGATCTTTTACATTGCTCTCTGTCTTGCTGATGTCTCTTATTATATGTGGGCTTGAATGGGTTCATGGAAGTACCTGGAAACACAGAGAAGTGAAAATGTCTGCGGGCAAAGTGATCATGCCTGGATGGAAAAGGGTTAGCGGCGAGAGCGTTGGGAGTCGACGGATGTCGCAGATATACATGAGGTGTTGTCTTATGTATTACTACAACACTGCTGATGGCAACAATCCTGGTAACAGTATATTCGACTATATAATCAAAAACCCGCTTTACTAGTTGTCACTGTTATCAGACGATACACCTGTATCATACAGAAATCCGCTTGTTTCAAATGTGTTTGCGAAATATATACGCTAGATGTTATAAAAGCAAAATGCAAATCAAAATGGACGGAAAATGCACAAAGATGCTGGTACTTTGGTCAACCCTTTCGGGGGTTATCTGGCATTCAGTCGATAAAGCGCTCCTCTGTTAGAAAGATACAACCTCTCTCAAGCCGTAACGGCTATCACTATGAATATGGCAAATATACATCCCTACAAAAAAACATCACATGTCATCTTAAAGCAGGTGCTAAGGAAGGTATTTTTTATGGTCGGTAATAGAGCATCGGATGGTTAAATAATATTTCGTCATGTTTGTCGTTGTTATGCTCGGCTAATAGTGTTTTATAAATCAGTATTCAGTTGGGACGTCGGTAGTCTTTTCATGCGCTGTTCTATTGTGACTTTATGGCTAATGAGTAGTAATGGTACGCTTGGCTTCGCACACCACCAACGTCATGATTATACGTTGCAATTGATATTGCAGCGCAGCTGTATATCCCTGGAAAGTTGTATGGAAATTATGTTCTTTATGATTGAATATACCCGGCCCGAAAAACTAAAGCTTCAGCAGCGGCTGAAAAAAGCCTATCAGTCGTAACACAATAGCGTGCTTTAATGTGTGCTCATAGAGCATCATTTAACAAATTGACTTAGCTCTTTGGTATTGGTTTGCCTTTGAAAATAGAAACAGCAAATGTTGCAGTAAACACGCTCCCAGATGCTCACGACCTGTATGCTCAGATATCCCAAGCATTAATTATTTAACATCATCAACATATTCTTGCATATTCTACGCATGAATAAGACAATGACTGCTCGCCCGACTAATCAGCCATTGTATGGAGACAGATTGAAATCGCCGCAGGAGACTCAGATTATTAGAATTTGCATTTTGTTAAAAGTCACAAAATGTGAGTTGATTAAGGGAAGGCCTGGCATAGAACACCTGCAGTTCCTGTGTCGCAAAATTCATTCATTGCATGATACAATATACAAGCATTTTGTAAAAGATTGCCATCATATATTATCCGATTTATGAAACGTTCGATGATGTTGACGCTACTGCGCATCTTTATGTGCACTCTATCAGCTGATATATCACCATAAGAAGACTAAACATGTAAATCGCGAATTTGGTCATCTATTTGATTTCCATTTGCGAGCGCTACTAATGATACCGAACTAGGCGATAGTTATATCGCGATAAACTACTTGCGGGCTAACATTATGCAAGTCGCCATAAGTTATAACTACCTCTTAAACACTACATGAAATAGTATAGACATATAGCATGGGCCCAATGATGCAATGATTATTGTTACGATAAACGCCTCCAGTACCAAAGGTGGTTTAATGGGTCCGGCATAATTCGTTACACACTCTGGATGCAGGTTAATGCATTACATAGTCAACAGTTGTGTCTTTGCTGTAATGTTATTTGATATACTAATGTCATAGTACTGTACAGATGCAACGGTAACTTGTGTTCATAGTTGATTGAGTACGCTAATTGCGACAGTGCTGGAATACCTAACTGATGCTAAGCTTATGGTCTCGTGGTAGAGCATTAAATACGAGGAGATGTATGAATGTTTGACTAACTTCCACCAAAGCCTCGGCTGATATATGTTCAGGTCACGACCGTTCAATGCGCACGAGTAATTCCGAGAGACAAGGCTAGTGGTTTACTTACATTTCAAATCATCCATTACGAATTTAGCAAAAGTGTCTCTTCGCTAATTGCGCAAGATGATAGCATTGCGTTGGTAACTTAGTAGTTGTCGTTTGAAGATGTACAAATATATCGTAGTTTTATCTGCTATATTAGGTTTTGTCACTGTACGATCGGTTGTGCTGTGAAAATTACTTAGATTGGCAAAGGATTTGGTTTAAGGCACGTAATTGTTTAGTAAGTTGCAAATCAAACCATTAAGATATTATAGCTGTTTATTAGCTATTTTGGTATATCATATTGCTGACATATCTGGTATATGCGTGCGCCTCAATAACAAAATTGCTAATGACGTGGTAAATGACCGATATACTCATGATAAACATATCATAAACTAGTCAATAATAACCCGCAGAACCTTTGCAGCCCTCATTTGAAAGAGGGCGTATTAGATTGCCTTCTTGGGGGATTTGCCCATTAACAAATCGTTTAGCGATATGACGACTTTAAAGTATGATCTCTTAGTCTGCTCACTTCTCGCTAGTTCTACACAGCCCGGGTTATGTTAATTTGGTCGTTAAAATAGTTCTGCATTCTCTATTACAATCTACTCATATGTTAGAGAGTCCATTATGTATATATGTACTCTACAACATTCCCAAAAGTATGGCTAATTAATAACGTTTTCAGTTAGAATACAGCTCTCAAAAGCAACCTAGTGTATTGCCATATACTATGGTATTAACTCATACTCCTAAATAAATGTCCCTGAGTTTATTGTGGAACTATAAATCATGTTACGAGTGATAGGTTAACACGGGGTATGGTCGATTAAAATTATCTAAACGTTTAATATTACGGTCTTCATCTTGAGTAAAACGCATTTTGAAATTGGATTAACGATTGTAACATTGTAACTATAGTCATAAATAGTTCGGCTGTTTTATTGTCTCTTACAAAAGACATGCGATTTATCAAGCAACCGTTTTATTCCTTTCTGTAATAATAATGTTTATTACAATATAGATTCCTAGCTCTTCTTTGGTGATAATTCAGATATGTGGCAAGGACTTTCCATCGATAAAACCGCACACTTGAACCGTGGTAATATAATATATCATTTCAAAACTAATTTTTGACATTCTGAAAGCACTAGCGTTCTTTGCAAAATAACTGAATGAATATTTATTGGTGGTCACACAGTATTGCTAACAAAAGAGGGTTTGCATGATTAAACATGTAAAATGCATCGTATTCCAATTATCCCACAAAATATGGGCATCAGTCACTGACGAGCTGCATTCATTTAAAAATATTTATTGGCAATCCTTTATTACCATGGCAACAATGAGTTCAGTGAGTGAGGATAATTCTTAATGCTAACAATTGGAGCATGATCTCGGACTGGAATTAAACGTGCTGTAGAGTGGCAAACTGATTGCTTCTCCGTGACATTTTTGCTCTCACTGCGGAATTGGTTATTTGCAAAGACAAGAGGGCAATTTGTGGTTTGCTCCATCAATTACGACTGCTCTCTACAACCTCGTGTTCTCATATAGGCCGTTTTCTTCTGAGTTCAAATTACGAACATCGGTGCAAGCCAAGCACGCCCAAGAAGGTGGTCAAGAAGATTTTACCTTTTACACCTGCCTAAACTATTTCTTCTAAATATGGAATGATTTAATCGATAACATTTACTCAGATACTATTAGGTATAGAAAACACCAGCAGCATTGGCAGATAAGTTAGGATAAGATATGTAGGGTGACTGTTGTGGTCTAATATCAAGTTTATAGTTGGTTCAAGAAGCAATGAATTAAGGTGAGTGCATTATCTTAGTTTCATACCAAAAGTAAACACAATTGCTAACATTTTGACACAACGACATCATCTAGCTTCCATCGGTGCAGTGGCCAGTGCAACGCCCTCAAACGTTGTTCGAATGGACAGTATAGATTGCAATGATGAAATAGTGTGACTATAGAAATGGAATAGTTGACCAGAGTCGTTGTATATTTGTATGGAATAAGTTTTTATCCCTAGATTTTATTGATTTATGCGTTCAGTGGAATAGTAGGTAAGCCAGACGGCTTTTGATTGTACCATCGGCGACAAAAATGCTAACAGGCTGGATGCAATATTGCTGGATATCTAGGTCACTCATTGCCCATGTCGAGGAATAACTACCACCACCACCTTCGGAATCGGCTGATATATATCTCAAAATAGGTTTTTGTTTCCATATTATGATGTTTTATCATTTCAAGCAAGAAATGCATGTCAAATTTCCATATAGATAGAATACACATCTTCCAAACACTACACCATCTGACCAGCTGGTTAGGTCCTAAACTCCACATCGCCATCCCCAAAACACAACTACAGTATACTTCAAGTTGCTAATAATAGAGTTGCACTAACCAAAGCAGGATATAATCACATTCGTTTTCGCATTCAAATCCCCTTCATGCACGCTGAGTATTCATCAAATTCGCACAACAACCAATATTACTTCCCTAATGAACCGCTTGTTTCTCTTAATTCATTATTTTGTGTTAAAAATGTCGTAAGCATTAAATGTAAGCAACCGGCTTTCGTAGAATTGAACTGCACACATTATTCCTTCGAATAGCTCGCATATTCAAAGCATTCTCTTAGCCGCTGTTACTGAAGGTGCAATGCGTGAAACATCCTTAGCATAACTCAAAGCCCCCACATAATGATTACCCATGCTACATCAAACATTAGCTTCATGAAGGCGCCTCGGTAATTCATCAATATATACACAAAATAATAAAGTAAAAAGCACTGCGCCTTACTTAACACCATTTGTGCAAATAAAAGGCTCTGAACTAGAAGCATTGCATCGGACGTGTGCACAGATTAATAAGTCCTTTCTGCCTGAGAAGCTTAAACAATTTCACACAATTCACAAGATTAAATGGTTTAGATTTGTCCAATAACATTACAAAACAAGATGAACCCTGAGTTACAAAGTGAGTTGCATAACAAATATACATTTAGTGGAAGAGTTTGACTGTTTGAAACCAAATACATTGCAAATATTCTCTATGGTAGTTCAAAAATGGTTCAATGATTGAATGATAAGTGTCAGTGTACTAGCTGCTATTCATAATATCACGAACTTTCCTCTGTCAAGATTAAAGCAGCACAAAACCCCAACAATTCTTAGTAAGATATCAGAACAAAAAACTAGATGACGGTTAGGGCTTTCCTGGTATTTTCACAATTCGCTGTGACTTTTATGGCCAAAATGAGCCTAATGTCAAAGTTACATAAGTTTGTCGAAATATAAATAAAAATATTTATATAAATATGTAAATATATATATATATATATATATGATATATATATATGTATAAATATATATATACATTCATATACATATATATAATAAATATGTTATATATATATATATATATATATATAATTATATATATATCGATAGATATATGTATATTTATGTCTATATATATATATATATATATATATATAGACATAAATATACATATATCCATCGATATAAATATATATATATACATATGTAAATGTAGATGTATACATATATGAATATGTACATATATATATATATATATATATATATATATATATATATATATATATATGTATATATATATATATGTATATATATATGTAATGAATATGCTTATATAATTACTTATATATATACATATATATATATATGTACATATATATATATATATATATACTGACGATTACAACCATTCGTTGACTCCAACCTTTCGTGGACAAATTTTCTAAGTACATTTAAACTTAATTTTTTTTTAATTATTATTTCGGGATACCTAATATAATATAATATAAAAGTTTAACGCAAATAAAAAGCAAATTCCGCTTCATAATCCTGGTATATACTGTTGGTCCTCTATAGGTCGTCCACTAATGGTCAAGATAGTAATTTATATGTATAAATTCAACCATTCGTGCACATATGTATTTGCGTATTTTTGCGTTATACAGAAATTTTAAAATCATTTTCCGTCATTATGGATTCGATTTATGACATTTGTTGTAGTTATTATGAACCATTGGCAGCATTTTGCGAACTTATTTAAAGTTGTAAATATACGAATAATGAGAAAATAATAGTTTTTCGGTAAAATTTTTTTTTAAAAGAATTCAGATTTTTGAAAATTTAGAAATTACATATTCTACGCCCATGATTAAACATTATTTTGACCATTTCGGCCAAAGTATATATGGTTGTTAGCAAGATATTGAGGTTTTCAGGTTATGTCAACGAATGGTTAGTTGTTAAAATTTAATGTCCCTTTAATAACAACAAATGAAAGAAATCATTCATAAAAGATTATCTTTGTACGTTATAAGGGCTAGACTATCATATTAAAATGGTCCAAACAAAATATTTGTAAACATTTTTAATGAATAAGTGCATTGACTTTATGTGGACATTGTGGTATATCCTTTCGTTAACCCAAGTCTACGAAAGGTTGGCGGTTTGTCCACTAAAGGTCGCGTTCGTGCTAATATGAATATATATATATATGTATATATATATATATATATATATATATAATATGTATAATATACATATATATATCTATATATAATATATGACCGATACAACATATATATACATATTATAGATATATAAATATATATATATATATATAATTTATATGTATATATATACAACTATATGCATGTATTTATATTCATATATAATCATCATCATCATCATTATCATCATCATCATCATCAACAGCTTTTCTGTCCAGTCCAGGTAGAATGAGGACTCCTTGTGTTTACATTCAGCCGAAACATTTAGGAAAGCCTCCATTTTTCCATCATTAGCGGCTGACTGACGAGAAATATAGCGGTCGGTCTACCCGCTGCTCCGCCCGTTGTTGACGCTATTAGAGATGTGTGCTGTATTGGCTGGATATCATATGGGCGTTTCCGTGAAATATTATTTTCGTCTTTCTATGTTGCTTCCCTATCCATGTCGACGCAGTATGTGGCAATGTGCTATGAGCGTCGTAGTATCATACAACCATCGAGTACAATGTCATAATGACGACTTGATGGAAATACGGGCATGTATCCTATTTCGCAATGTTTCCGGTAGCATTTATGCATGCAAGATTAGTTGATTGATTGGCATTGCGTTGTCAGTGCATCTTGCAACAGATATGCTGATGACCTAATCATTTGTTCCACTCCTCAACTTCATTACTATGACGCAAAGCACAGTGGATGTCTGTCCCTGACGAGAGAATTTAGCCTGAGGTTTTATTGCTAATTCAGGTAAATCGTATGACTTTGGCAAAGCCACAGTATCGTTGTACTTACAACTGCACACAGGCGTGAAAGCGCCGCGCTTAACATCAGGACATTAAATGTAGAATAAGCTGAAAATCGTTAAAGCGCCTCACATGAAATGGACTGCTTCGCTATATATATATCTTAATATATATCTTTATAAATTTCTTTATATATATATATATATATATATATATATATATATATATATATATATATATATATATATATATATATATATATATATATATATATATATATATATATATATATATATATATATATATATATATATATATAGATATGTATATATCATCATCATCATTATCATCATCAAAACGACATCAAAGCGTATCATTCAATTTCATTTGTTAGGTTTTTGCCTTAGCAATTTCAATATAATACGGCTTTGTGGCGAATGTTCAAATTTCTTTCCGTTATCGAGTATCATGTCCTCTTGATCAATCGAAATAGGCATGAATCCAGTTTCCATTTCTCAGAGGAAAAAGAGCTAGTGCTTCATTCTTCATTCACCAAATAGCAATTCACCGTGTCGTATCTCTCCTATCCTGTTATGTTAGGGTCAGGTTCCATGGATATATTTGTCAACATCCCGTCCCAGTGCACCTCTGGTTGACGGGTAATTACGTCTGAAGGAAAGACAACATGATGACATACTATTTACACATACTCATGTTACAGCCATTGAACGCAACATACATCGCTGCGCATTCTATTCATCTGGGAGGTTTTGTTTTTCTTCGTTTGGCCATTAGAGATTTCTTTACTGCATGCCCATATCACACTAATTTGGGACGGCATTTGTTTCTTCTGAACGATGCTCAATGAGCTTGTTATGAAGTGCTGACGTTTTGACCACATACCGTCATCTAGCTCTCGTAGGTGCATTTGCTAGAGCAGTAAAATCCACCTTTATACGTTATCACCTCAAACTTGCAGTGATGATATGATACTATTTTAATCCTAGAATAGCTAACTCGAATCGACGTAGATTTGATTCAACCTAAGATTGTTTCTCCATTCTACAATGATTGATGACGAGGTTGCATGCTTAATTAACTACAGTCCTCATAATGTACAATGTCGGCTGTCAACCGTGATGCCAGTTGGCCCATCATTGGTAACACGCATCTATTAGGTGACCAGTGCAACATTATCAGGCACCGATTGAAATATTCGACTCGTACTTATCTTAAGTGATAGATGGACGATTCTTGTAACATAAGTAATAGCGAAGATGCTGCTGAACGAGACTCATTTAACTTGCCAGCTTAGCTTGTAATCTGGTGTGAAATTGCGTACACTATGTCAAATCCCCTTTTTTATTCTATCACAGCATGTTTTTACGGGTCCGACGAGGAATCAGCGAAAGACCAGTTTCTTTTTTGGGCTTCTACATTACTCTTCTGGATTATTTCTGGATACGTCATCATCATCATCATCATCATCATCATCATCATCATCATCATCATCATCATCATCATCATCATCGTCGTCGTCGTCGTCGTCGTCATCACCATTATCATCATCTTCATCGGCAGCCTCATCATTATCGTCATCATCTGGATAGCCAAGCAGTTACCCCCACAAATATGGTGTAGCTCTGAAGTACCTGCCTTGGGTGTGATAAATGAAGTCGGTTTCGCGTTCGATTAGAGGTGGAATATAAGTCATTTGACACGCGTTTAGAATGATGACATTTGTACAATTATGTTTACATTGTGAATTATCCACTCGCTTGGGACTCGCCCATCGTTGATCTTTCCAAGGGCTACACCGCTCTTTATCATCATTGCTCTGGCGAGAACCGTGCGCTGAGTGTTTGGTACGAGTTATCTGCACCTCCCACCGAAAGGGAATCTATCCAGCTCAGTTTTCAAACTGTCGGCGTTGCCGTGGCTCCCTACTGTAAGAGAAACGACCTGAGTTGAATAGCCGCTCGTTCTGGACATATCCACTGCAAGTTCGAAATAGCGCTATGTTTTTGAGAGCCAAAGCTAACTCAACAATATGAATCCTTTGCGCATCTTTTCCCAACAACAAATTCGGCCTTATTGCGGTCGTCAGACAGATTTCCCGCTGCAGCTTAAACTTATCATTTTCCACTTCGTCAGGACAATCCTTCCAAGTTCCGCTGACAGGCTCACCAACTAATCCTGTCTCTACCGCCAGATAATTCTGAATCACCTAATGTTGTATGTTTTAATACACCAATGGAAAAAGCATATAGAAGTGCAGTATAACTGCTGTTGAGTGTATGGCCTATGTATCATAGAAACGGTAAATGCGCCCCACAATGACGACATCAACATTGAGAGAGAAACTTGGTGTGCTATCAAAAGCGTTATTTCGTCACGTTAATCTGTCTGCGAGTATCAAAACTCGCGCTTCCCAACATTGAACTGTCCCAATAACATAAACACTTACAATAGCTGGCTCGTGGAACTCAGTCATATAGGATATTAACAATGCCCATTTATTTAGAATTTGTCAGTTGGACATCAGCACCAATATCGCCCATCTCAAATCGCTGATGTGCTGGTTATCAGCTCAGTCAATGCCCATTTCAAAATTTGGCAAGCCAATGAACCCTGCTTCCTCTAATCCGATGCCACCATGACCGCCTATCTACAATACCAAGATGAGGAAGCGGAATGTGAAAACGGAAATGGATTGATGGTGGCATACTGTTGTATTGGCAGCATCATCAACTTGCGCTCCCTTTGATACGATTCATTATCCAATAGCAACGACTCTATGTTCCTTGATTAAACCCGTAATTTGAAAACGCAACTTCTACATCGATCAAAACAAACGGAAATACAAACTCAGCCCATGCAAATCAATTAGACCTCATGTCAACTAGTCATGCTGAATATCCTACCTTTTGGCATTGCGGGCTGAAAACGCCTGTATCCATAGCGTGATCCTGTTGCAGTGGCTAGTTTTATCGAGGAGAGTATTGTTACACTTAGAGGGCTCACTCGCGCATACGCAAGAAAAAAATATGTCAACACGCTTCCTTTGGGCAATAACATAGTTGAACTCCGTATTCCTTAGGAAGCCGGGTGTAATCCATAAACTGATTCCATTTGTGGCATAGCGAATGATCAATAATCAGCCTTAAGATTTATAATTGCAGAAGCGTGATCACAAATAGGACGTCATATCTATGTATGTTTTCAGAAAGCCGCTTAGACGACTAAGATGCGCCGTATTTTATGCTCATCAACTATTTAGTCACGGCACTCGGGATTGAGTTCGATGGCCTTACTCTTTCAGACGCAATTGCTTGTGGAACGCAATGATAGCTGATATATTCATACCACTTTACCAAGATATAGAAGCTGTGGGATCTGACAAAGTGAACTTCATTCGGAATAACGAAGATGCCAATGGAGAAGTAGTCGTTTCTTCCTGATATAATGGCAATTGCCTTCATGCCTATGTTTACCTTCGATCGCGCACGTGACGATGGTATGATAATTGATTACTGCATGAAAGTTTCACATTCGTGGCAATTAAATGCTTATTTTCTTGAAATGTTCCAGGGAATAGAAAACAACGAAGCAATTGATAATAACTAAACAGCTCTATCGATTTGCAGGTTACTCACCGTTTGAATTCCTGTTGAATGGTGTGCTGATTCTGCCATTTATCGTCTGTTTGCTATTACAAATATAACTAGACAACAGTGTTGCCAAAGTCACACTTATATGCTATAACAGACCAAGCAATCAAATGATTAGTACAGATAAACGTCACACATAATTGATAACAGTCCCTGTTTGACCGAAATATTCCAGCGTAAAATATCAGATCTTCATAAGCAAAATACGAGAGAGATGGCCCTTGTAGCTGCTGAATGAATGCTAGTGGCCGTGTCAGCTTGGATTATCATCAGTGATGAAATTGCGTAACACCGTCATCAACGCCTCGATTGTATTTTCCGACAGAACTGTCAGTTGAGGATTACACCATGCTTAATATCTACCACAATAGTACGGCATTCCCCAGGATGTGATTGCATATATCATCGATCAATTCCCATCGAGTGATCCTCAAAATACAAACGACAACAGGCTACTGAGTCTTGTTGTTATCTGGAAATTCGCACCAGCAGGATTAATATAGGGCATCCTCTTTGTATTTCATTGAAATGGCGAGCTTACGACCAAATTCATTTTTATCATTACAATCAAACTCTTATTTGTAGATCAAGGGATGAAGACTAAAATACTTGAGGCACAGTGACAGTCACATTAACTTGACAAGTGTTTTTCGTAGTAGTGGTTACGTGTGCCGCTAGACCATCATCAGCTTACATAATGTGTCAATTAGTGAAATAACTTATACCATTGATTTTTGTTTCCAGTGAACACAATAAAATAAAGCTTGGGAAGGGTATTCTCATTTGTCTAGGTCTTTTGTGGATTCTGTATACGATACGGAGTCAGAATTGGATGATTCAACTGCCGCTCGTATTGGCTCAGATAGATAGCCATGCTCATTAGTTGCCTTGTGGTCATGTTCTAGAGCTTCATAATTCTCATCAGAAGACGACAATGTAATGATCACATTTCGCAGCCGGTGATGTCAAATTCTCTTGGAGGCAAGGCACCTGATATGATATCGCTGCCAACCGATGCCAAATGGCATCTAAAAAATGGCTTCGTTTTTTTTGCCGAGTTGGACCTTATATGTGGATTCTCAGCGCTTATGCAAGTCGATGCAGTGGATTACAGGATGCCGTTGGTTAATTAGGTATTCATCACCATTTTGTGTTTGATATTTGATAGCACAAATGTCACCATATCTAACGTGGGTTTATTGAATGCTATGAAACATGCTGATGAACGCGCAATTGACTGTTTGTCCATCACAGCAAAGTCAGGAATCTAAAGGCTATTGTATATTTATGTTTTAATCATTGAGTTTGTCATGCCTGAGTTTTGGAAAAGAAACTTGTATGCATTGAGCCAATTATTGTGTCTTCGTTTGACAGCCTCTGGTCTCTATTGAAATCGTATCTTACTTAGCACACATTTCATTTACTATAAATACGCACGAACACAAGCATGGTCCGCGCAACGCGAGGTTCTCTCGTCCCAATATTTCAGGGCCCATTTATACTGCCCCCTAAGTTCTGTAACTATTGACAAAAAGGGAATGCTACTTTGTAAATGTCAACATGCATTTCGGTAGGCTCCAAACAGTCAAACGTTTATACTAGTGCGAACAAAATAGATATAAATAGATGTTGCTGCGGCGAGACCCTATGTCATTGTGGAGATGGCATCGACCCCCCCCCCCCCCCCCCACCTATGATAATGATCCCCTAGCTGGAAAGAGCTTTGGTGATATCTCGGTTATCAAAGAAAAGGTTTTTCTAACATGATTCGTTATAGTACATTTTGTATGCGATTCACAATATAGAAGATATAGTAGTGAATCAGCCGTCGGATCCCAGAGGACCTTGTAACTAGGCGTTCCTGGAATGTGACTCCGAGGTTGTTATAGATGCGACAGACGTGTAGGCGTCATATGAGTTCACGCACTGACTCGGAATGCAATCAATGTACGAGACTCATCTCGAACGGTGGCTTTGTATAGATGTTTATTTCACGCAGACGAATCAAAACACCAGAAATGATGGACCATGATTCACTTAACCATCAATCGTATTTAGCGTCTTATGCCTCCATGATCCTTCATTAAGCTTTTAATTGGTTACAATTGCAGCCACCTCGTATGTAAATTACAAAAATAGATACAAGCTTAAATCATTTAAATTTACGACGCCTCATACAGATTATTCAGGTTCTACAATCCTACATCGGCAAGTTTTAAATGTGCATAGTTGCAATAGCTAGTATTCAACTGCAAGCTTAATTATACGAAAGAGCTCATGGCTCCTCTAAGACGATTCATTCAATCTGGCTGTCCATCTAGTCTAGGAATTGATGAAATACACACCTCTCCCCAGGCGACGCCAACATTAAATCAAGAAACCCACATGGTACTTTACGTCTCGGGGCTCGGCGTCTGTAAGGAATTCTTCTGATTGGTCGAGGCGAATATATCAGTCTACTTTATGTGGTTTTAAGATACACTTTGTTCTCGTGGCGGCTTATACGTGGCGTGATGGCATATTTTTTTTGTCCTGCTAAGCGGAGCAATAAACTGTCTATTTATACACTTAGGTCAATACGCAGTCGATATTGCGTGTCAATGAAGGAAATCACCGAAATTGTCCTCTTGTCGTTATTAATTACTTCGTTATAATACCACTAACATTGACGGAAGACGACAATAATCAATTAACTCTTTATTCATTCGATATTAACTCACAGGTCGCTTTCTACTTCATAATATAACTCCAGATATCACATGAACTAACAGAAACGTAGTGGTTAGGTGTCCTGCATGAACTAGGCTCATCATCAAACCTAATTCGGCCCAGTTATATCCATGCCGTAGCAAGTGTTGAGTAGTTATAAATGAAATAATTATAAGAGGTTATTACTTATAGCAGGCCCGTAGCCAGGATTTTAGTGGGGTTCTTTTACCCTAAATTGTGGACCTTCCTTCTGGCTCATACTGATGCGGCTATAAGACCATAATTAATGGCACCATCGACACACGATATATCTATAGTCATCAGACATTCATTTAGACTGATCATCGGGTAATGCTAACCTTTAATAAACCCCATCCTTAAAAAATCAATAAAAAATGTTCATTGCCATGAGTTTCATTGTTTATTCAAACCAAAAATGTTGAAATGCCCTATTTGGTAAAATAACCAAAACTTTAAATTCAAGCAAATAATGCTGACATCCCATCAAATACATTCCCAACTATCTATCTCTAACTCTAGTCCTCATGATGACAATAATAATGGAAACAAGTCTTATTAGAACCATATTGTGTTTCCAGTTCTACCCAAACATTGTGGTTAAGAAACAGAAGAGCAGTTTTACATTAAATAAACAGACTTAAGAACAAAGAAAGGAAACCAGTTCCAATCATCTAGGATGTTTCTTCCGGAAGGCATCAACCACACAATCAAGGTTGATAGCTGTGCTGTAATGAATGTGAAGGAGAGCTAGTGCAGAGAGACGCTCTCTTCCCCATGGATGTCCTCATGTAAGTGTTGAGGCGGCGCAGGGCACTTGCACTTCACTCGCATTCACATGAAGTGACTGGCAACGTGCAGGCAAGCTGTAGAAAAACAAAGAGGTTGGGATACATGTCCCTGTCACATTCTTAAATGGCAGCAGCTGGTGTGCTTGGCCGATGTTCTTCTGGCACTTTGTCATATCTGGGAACAATTATTGAAAAGTTTTATTTCTAGTGCTCAAAAAGACTCACTGCATCTGCGAGGTCTGGATTGCATGTAACAGCCGGCACTAATCCTAGCAAAGAGCTTGCTGTTATTTACAGGGCTGTTTGAAAAAATGGATAATTTTCAAAAGTTAATTTCCATTTTATAAATGCAAAGGGAATGAATTTACAATGATTAAAACTACAGTACAGTATTTCGAAATATGATGATGACAGCGGGTTTTTATGAAAAGTATAAAATCGAGTATTGGTTGCAAATGTAAATTATGTTGTCTCGTTCGGTGCGATAGGTTAGTCAAAATAATAATTATCAATAGATCTTCCGTAAATTAGATACATTAACAAACTCTCAAACTTTAGTAACGATCCTCATTGACGTTTCGATTGCAACTAACGAAGAATTTTTTGCAAAGTAGGTTGTTAGGTGCATTGCTCGCTTACCTTTGAAAAACAAATGACGACATAAATCATCTACCAAAGATGAGAAGATTTTCTGAGAATAAAACTGTTGAAAAATTTAGCGTCCTTGGCTTCGGATTTAAGCATTTGAAGTGCTTTTCCGGTACGTTTACGTGCGTCTTGGATGTGCAAAGCTTTGTAATTGGTCGAAAACTGTTATGCGCAGCAACACATATGCACTAGATTAAGGCGGACCTTTCTGGGCAAAGTGGGCGGTTCGTTCGAACCCCTCGAACCCCCCCTGGCTACGGGCCTGTATAGATTGACTTTATAGACATAAGAAATCGTGGATAAATGTACGTTTATTGTAAATGACGACTGGACAATTATAAACCTCGAATATATGGCTAGCAGGTAATGATGTAACAAAATACATGTCTGCATATTCGTCGTAGGCTCTACCGGGGAATCAAACCTAATACATTATTAGCAAAACGTCCACACATCCTTGATGCGTGTATGCAACCTGAAACCGCCAAGTAGGATCTGTAAGTTTCTCTGCTCAATGAAAAGAATATGCCAACAAGGATTCCTGTCAACTGGTCATTATTAGCCGAAGTTTATCTGACTTTAATATCAGTCCGCTGGAGGCAACCGATGATAGCTAATGCATTCATGGACCTTTACCATAATAAAAAAGTAAAGGGATGCGGCAAATTGCTTATGTAGGAATAGCTGTTATTTTGTAAGCGAATAAAAATCGAAGACGACAACAGTCAATTTACTCTTGAATCAGTAAATACTAACTCACAGATCGTTAATTACATTATTATATAACTCCAGATACCACATGAACTAACAGAACAGTAGTGGTTTGGTGTCCTGCAAGAACAAGGCTCATCATTAAGCATAATTCGATTCAGGTATATCTATGCCGTAGCCAGTGTTGAGTAGACGTCAATAGACGTCAATCCTCATTCCGAAACCAAGTCGCAGCCGTATTGCCTGGGCTAGTTTAAGTGAGGCAGGTGCATATTATACAACTGAACCCCTATTGCAATTTACGACAGTAGTGTTATCTGAGTATTACAGCCAAGTCAATTTCTGTAGGGAAAGCACGGCGTTGGTCAGGGTATGACTGGGTTTCCTATAAATCAATCATCATCTGAGCTACTCAAACTAAGTGGACATTCGGCAACTGGCAATTGGATTTTGCAGCCTTACTTCATACTTGCAGAAATTTGCAACGGTCCGGCAAGGCAGCGAGCATGTCCGGTCAATATAGTGTTAGAGCAGGTCAAATAGACATCCGAGCCATTAGTCATATGTTCGGATGTGATCTGCGGTTGCTAGATCAATATTTGGCATACGTTTGCGCTTAAATTTAATTGAATAAAGGACCTAGCAGATAGCCTCCGGAATAAACTAACCCGCATATAATCCACTACACTATACAAGACTTTCGATATGCAATGACTGTATATTTCAAAAGTTGAGCCCAAAAGAGATAGCTCATCCAACACAATATATGCAGCTATTCTGGAACTACTATATTTTTGTATTAGAACCACTGTTTGGATATCCCAGATAAATCCGACCTCTTTGATATATCAGACCTTCGAGTACAATGACGGCCGTAGAACGTTATTAAGACCGTAGTTCAATGAGAAATAATTTTTGTTATTAATCGTGGACACGCAATAACGAATGCATAGTCCACGCAACGGGATATTTTACATTGGTAGACCTTCATGGCCTACTTCTGTTGCATTCTGTCTGAGTTATTGAATTGTGAAAGCAAAGCGAGTGCAAAAATGTTTACAGTAACATGCATTCCGTTCAACACAAAGCTGTAAAACGTTAATTGCATGAAAGAAATTAATAAAAATGAAAGTGGATGCGATGGAACACGACTGCGTTGCGGTGTAGTCAGTCGCAGTCCCGATCATCATATGGTATGGGTTAGAAAGTGTCACGTGACAACATAATTTTAGGTATCGAGGGATATTTGAAGACGATCATAATTGAAACAGATATTTTGATATCTCGTCTTTCAGAGGGGGCTGCATTATGACCAAATTATCTGCAACATTGAATTGTATTGCGACTCAATATATTGCACATATGGTTATCTCCGAGAAATTGCCTCACAGACATGAATAAAATGCGTCAGAAAAGGTTCCAAAGCTCTAGATAAAAACCACTATCAGCCTTATGATATCATATCATCTATCCCGGTCGGTGACAGTTTAAGGATTCATTATTAACAGGCTGTACATTAAATATATGAATAAATATATATAATAATATATACAATGCATAAAGAAAAAAGTGTACAATTCGGACTATATCGAATGAATAAATAAAATAACACAGAGGATCAAAATGTTTCCCGAAGTTGTGCGTCTTGAGAGATCTTTTGAAGGTCTCAAACTCGCTGATATCCCGAATGTGTTCCGGTAACTCGTTCCATAGCTTAGGGCTGACATGGTATAGGGAACGCTCGCCGTAGCGACGACTATACTTCCTCGCCTCCCAAAGCGGAGGGAGCACTAATCGTACTGCGTATGATCCGCGAAGTCGACGAGTCGGCTTCACTGCTGATAGAATCTCAGTGAGGTAGGGCGGCGCCGTACTTTGGTGAATCACTTTGCAGACTATGCAAAGAATTTAAAAAAAAATGGCTGCTCAACGGGGAAGCAATGCAGTTCCATGAAAACTTGTGTCATCTCTTGACGAGACTTAAAGGACATCCTGTTGACCAGTCGTGCAGCCGAATTTTAAATCAATTGTAATTTTCTGATTTGATAATAAGGAATGCCGAGTAACAAAATATTAAAATGATCTATTTGGGAACTAATGAATGCATGTTCGAATTTCACCGTTGTAGCTTGCTCCAAAAGATGCCTAATTTTGCGTTTCTACAAAGAGAGTACGAAGCAGCGCTGCGCACATTAGAGATGTGTTCGGTCATTGAGCCGGAACTGTCTATCACTACTTCTAGATTACGAGCAGACTGTGATGGAGAAATAGTGACGTCACCCACCCGTACGTCAGTGACAGGTGACTGGTCACCGACATTCTTGTGCTTAGAGGTGAACCAGAGAAGTTCCGTCTTACTCTCATTGAGAGCAACCATATTAGAACGCATCCATAGACGGGTCTGGTCCACACAGGCCTCAATTGAAGCAACGCCAGAACTGTCAGTCCGGGATCGGCAAGTTACGTAAAATTGGGTGTCGTCGGCGAAAATAGCAGTATCGAGGCCATGGACCGAAATAATATATTCAAGTGGAAACATGTATAGACAAAACAGAACTGGCCTAAGTACGTACTCCTGAGGGACACCGAATTCTAATGACTGCGGCTCTTCTGACACCGTTAATCCGATAGTCACCTTTTGAGTACGCCCGTGAAGGAAAGAATCCATCCACTCAAACACCGACCCAGAAATATCAAACCGCGTACGTAGCCTGTTTATCAGTATATCGTGATCAATGGTGTCAAAAGCAGCTGAAAGATCTAGCATAATAAGGATTACATCCCTCTGGCCATCGAGAGCAATCATGACATCGTTGGGCACTCTAAGGAGCGCAGTCTCGGGGCCATGTCCCTTCCGATTAGCAGATTGGAATTTGCCGTACAGTGAATTAGTAGTCAAGTACTCATTCAATTGAACGAATGCGCATTTCTCCAACAGTTTGTCCAGAAAACTGCAATTGGAATGGAAATGGAATGGAATGGAATGCTCTGACCCGCAAGTTAGTTTGAATATTTTGAATTTAAGCTTCTCATCAAGTAGAAATATAGCATTATAGCTTACAGATCCTCTCCACTTCCCGATTCACATTATATTGGCGACAAGCTTAGAGAAAGCTACGGCACAAAAATTCGCTGGCCATAACAGTATTATGTGTGAATAGCATGTGCTCATGCAGTCTCTCTTACAGGCGTAATTGCTGTTCGCCCAGTCCAATCATGGGAGGCGATGATTACTGATATATCCACGACCCTTTACCACGATATGGAAGCTGAGGATTAGACCAAGTGAACTGCATTCAGGCTCACGGTGATGCGAATGGAGAAGTGGTCGTTTCTTCGTGAGATAATATTAATTGCCTTTAATTTCAATTGAGGACGTGAAGATGGCTCGATGATATATAACTGCCTGATAGAGTAACATCAGTGGCATTAAAATGCATATTTTTTTCCCGTTATTAGCTAAACGAACGACGCTACTGATATTAAGTGGTGGACCACTTTAACGGTTTCCAGCTTATTTAACGTTATTAGTGTTATAATTACGATGATGATGACGTCAATGAAGGTGGATTATGACGGTGATGATGATGTTGGTTGTGATGGTGGTGATTATGACGATATTGCGAATCTGATTACTGTCGCTATTGCATTATTATCTGCGGTGGTGCAATAAAAGCATGGATAGCTCACCAACTCTTGTAGCAACTGAATGAATTGTAGTGGCCGCGTCAACTGGGGATCAGATCGTAGAAAACACAGAACAGCATCTGGTCTATTTTCTGACAAAAGTGTCATTGTCTGACTGCAGCTCGCCCAATATCTTCTACAAAGGCTCGACATTGCTCTGGGTGTGATTGCAGCTGTCATCTATCAATGCCTAGCGGGGGGTACTCAAAGTAGAACGACGACTAGCATCGCGTTTTTGCAATGAGCACCAGCTAGAGCAATATAGGGCATCAGTTTTGTGCTAGGCATGGCAAACTTCGGCACTGGAATTGATCTCACGGTGTACAACTGTGTATAATATTGACTACGATATCCATCCTAGGAATGGTTTTAACCCTTTACTTGTGCTTTATAATTCAATAGGAAACTGATTATGTCCATGCACATGCAGTTGACAGTGTATTTGATAAACATTAAATCATAACGTCAGGGTAATTGGTGAAGGCGTTATGTAGAAGTTACAAAAAGTCTTACTGAAGCAAATATGTGGATGAGTTAATTGTTTCTAGCGGGTGAATGATATTGGCTTTCAAAATAACCAAACAAATAGCGAAATTTGACAAACGAATGAGACTCTCAACCTCGCTGCGGTTTATGTGCAGCCATCCAAAGCAAATGACGCCACCACGACATCATTTGATTGCTCAAAGTAATTTATGTGCGTAGCATCGGTGTTGTTAGAGCATTGAAATATAGACATACATTTCGGATTACAGTATCTACACACACCTGGTTGATTGCAATTTACAATCGGAAACTTTGTCTCTTCTCATCTCTAGGTTTTCGCCTTACCGGCCTCCACACTCTTTGTAGTCATATCAAACCTTTAGTAATATGAAGAGATCCCTTAAGTTCCCTATCGCTCATCACTGAGAATTGTGTAGTGGTACTGCCGCTGTTATAGAAGCGCAGGCTGCACAACAAGTCATAACATAGACAGGCACTCGAGTATCCTGTTAAAATAACACACGGCAGCTGCTCGTGATCTCGTGAAGAACTTTATTCGCATATAAGGTATAATTAGGACATGATAAACCACTATTAGAACATCGACAATGAACGCAAACCTAATAACGAGAATTGTATCACCTCCAATGTGGGTTTTGTGACCTCTATTGCACATGTAGTCAGACTGTTTATCTATCACAACAGAGACAAGTATCTCTACGCTGCTGAGCATTCATGTTTGAATCGCTGTATTTGTTATTCGTGAAGACCGAAACCGTTTTCATACATTAGGCCATTTATTGCATTTACTTTTGACAGCCTCCGGATGTAAAGACCGTTTAACGCGAGGTTTCTCCATGCCAACTCTCCCCACACTGAGTTGTTTAAGTATTGATAAGAAGTGCGTGCCGGGTTTTTAATAGTCACATTCATGTCGGTACGCACTAAGTGGTCAAACGGTTACTATAGCATAATCTTAATGGACGTAAATAGACGACGTTGCAGGGACACCCTTTGACGCCGAGGTAGAAATTGATGTGACAGCAATATGCTGAAGTATAGAAAGCCTGTGATCACGCTGATATAAAAATTCCATATGTATCGGAAATCAGTTTTGGACAACGCATAGTGAATTATGAAAGTAAGCGCGTCTGGACACGCTTGTGTGCGTGTTTGTCTTTGATAAAAAATGGTAATTTGAACTCAGTAAAACTCGGCCTCCATAAGGACAAGAATTTGACGACACCAATCACAATATATGGGACAACGCATACATCGTTTATCTGATTATGAAAGTAACAATTCCGCATGCCTGTGCAAAAGGCAGCGTTACAAATCGGCGGACTGCACAGAAAATACTTATGTGTTACATGTTGAATCACTAAATTTTAATTATCGTCACGAAAAACAATAAAGCAACCAGTTTCCCCTTGAAATTCTACTGCGCACGTTCCATTTTAATCGCAGATCGACTGCGAGATATTTTATTACGTTAAGTGCTATTTTCCAATTGGTCCGAATAGACTCGGGCAATTGTTCAGCTTCCCAGTGTGTACCAAAGTATTAACATCATTCCAAATTTAATCGGGTCCTATAACTGGCATAAATTAGACTATCACTCGGTTGGTTGGTGTGCCAATGCGCACCAAAGTAAATGAATGAGGCCCTCTTTTTATTGAGGGGCTCTTTAGCGGTTATTCATCATGATCATGACGATATCAGTCATTCACCTGCATCATAAGAAAGCGTCTTATTGATAAGTATGTTAGTAATATTCTGTATGAACAAGGCTGATAACCAGATATAGTATTAAACCATGACAGCTATGATTCGCAACCTATCAGTGATTACGTGTCTTAAACCGAATCCATAACCCGTCGTTATCTTAGTTGTGTTCACAATACGACAAAATGCCCAGCCGCGATACCTTTTTTAGCGGAAGCTTTTTTGCCAATCGTGAGAACATAGCTATAGTTTCATTTTCAATCAATAAAATAACGCCACTGTTATGGGCTATCTATATCATTACAATGCCACATATGCACGAATCGTTTTGGATTACGTTGGAACGTAAGCAATGTACTTGCCATGTCTCTCAGCAACACTTAGACGACTAGAGCAAGCCACCATAACAATGACATCATTGGTTTTATACAAAATGCTCTCCCATCCGTGTAGGCGGAAATTACCTATCAATACTACGCATGCATTAATTGCAACCAGATTTGCGAGGCTGCAAGTAGTGTCACTTCAATTTATCGCTATATAACTGTCACCCAATGCGACATCATTGGTAGCGTTCGTAACTGGAATTGATATGGATAGCAACAAATGTCATTTACATGTTTAGGCATGTTATGATAGAATTCACGTTAAGATGTGAAACGACGTCAAATACATTCATAACGATTCATATTTCTGATAACATCTGACGGCTTTCTATTCAGAATCTCACTGAATAATTATATATTCAGTCAATTCAACGAATGGATTATGTTATCAGGTCGCGGACTGACCGCAGAACGAAGTACGTACCTCGATCGAGGTACGTACTTCGTTCCCAGTACGGCGCACTTCGATTGAGGTACGCATGATAGTCGTACCACCACCCTCTGCTATTTTGCCTTTTATGACATCATTTTGTGAAATGTGATTGGCTTTGAACGATTTAATTATGCAAATATATTATGGCCTACATTTGAAACCAAATCTGTTGTTGTGGGCGATATTGGGCCTTCACAAGAAGAGTTACTTCCATTATTCGACAGCGACTTCAAGTTTTTCTGCGTTCATGGTTTAAATTTTGTACACACATCAACATGGCAGAGGTAAGGTCTATGTTTTCTCATTTACAAGTATATCATCTGATCATACATTATATGTTATTCAAAATTCTATGGCATATTAATGAGCTATCGCTAATAAATAACACCCCTGTTGAATGATATTTCTGAAACAATGGCGTAGTGATGCGATCGTACTTAAATCGAAGTACGGTGTGCTTCCTTTTGAATTGGTGCCATATTCTGATAGTAGATCGTATACAGATAAAAGAATGACACTTATGAATCATACGAACGAATCGCAAGTTATAAGATAATTTGTTTTGGAATTTGTTGTGCACGGCTTGAAGTGACAATGTCAATATTTCCAACCGAATATGATTTAGTCTATTAGTAGAGGGTGATATAAAACAATCTCACAGGAATTGCTGGTAAAAGTGGTATGTGTTGTGTACTTAAACATAGATTATAATATTTAATGTTATGTATTTGACTAGACAGTATCTGAATTACTTTGGGGTTTTTTCCAGAATGGAACAGCTATGGGCCAAGCCATTTTCAAAACGGTGTTCTTCTGAAAGCCTTCAATCACAATGAGGATGTTTGGAAACTGGAAACCTGAAATTAAAATTTCCAACCTGAAATTAAAATTTCAAAGTGGTGTCAAAGAAAAACAGAATCTGTCCATTACACAAAAACTGCCCCTAAGTTCTGTCAATCATGCATTGACGAAGTGGATGAAATCAATCCAGACTTGAACATTCCTTCAGCCGTTAGTGATGAGTCCATGGAGCCGCCTTCCAAGCCGCTGAAAGTTGGTTACAGCTCTCTCAATGAAGAAACTATTCCTGTGAGGGGTGTACCAGGTCTCACCTGTTCTCGTCTATATACTCAACCAGAATATTGCCCTCACATTGCTGAACAAGTTCATAAGACTTTGTGCATACTATCCTCTTCCTCTCGTTTCCGCTCTCGCGGCATTCATCAGCTATGTATGCAATATGTATTTTAACTGTGTGGTGTTTCCACTTAAGATCTCTGAAAGTTTAAGTAATTTTTTCCAATATATTCCATTCCAAACAACAGAGAATATTTTATTCTGGATTCCATTTTCATGAAAACATAGGTTGGGGTGCATTTTGCTCAGAGTCGAATTTGTAAACGTTATCGCATAAGTCCTTATCTTTTCTCTTTAGAAGGGAAGAGGCTGCCCCAATTAAATCCCGCGCGGATATGGTCAGGTAACCAGCGCTTCTTTGTCTTTTGCAATTAGATTTCAACGAGATCACATCAATTTGCACTCCCACCCCCCCCCCCCCCCCCCTTCCGTTTTCAATGCCATCCCACCTTTTGTACATGCTTTCCTCTAGTTTTGTCATTCAACACTCACTGTTGTAATATGTATGTCTGTACATGTATAGGTATATCAATTAATCCTATCTGTGTCATGATCTATTAAAGTAGCTTTATCCTGCGTTCTGTAACCTGTCCTAGACATATCATAGTTATGTATCTCACTTATTGCATCAACATCATACATATACCTTTAGCTGTCAAACAGTCATAACATTTCTATACTTGTTATCATTATCTGCCTCATTGTGATACTGGTAATTGATTTGTAGTGTACCTGCACT
>CM067358.1:704530-754530 GCA_034190875.2 Urechis unicinctus | reverse complement strand
AGGTCAAGACATTTCGTGCCCATATATATTTTCGAATATTTGCGAAATACCGAAATGTTTCAATCATTTTCAGTCATCATGGATAAGAAACATAATATTTGTTGTAAAGATGATCATTATGACCCATTGATAGCATTTCGCGATCTAATTCAATGTTGTAGATTGACGAATTAGGAGTTTTTCGGTAATGAAATTTTAAAATAAATCAAATATTTTAATTTTTCAAACAAATATATCAAACACACATGATGAAACATTATTTCGCCAATTTGGATCGAAATATATATTGTTGTATGGAAGATATTGATGTTTGCGGATTATGTCAACGAATGGTTAGTTGTTAAAATTTTATTTCGCTGTTACATTAAAAATCCAAAGAAATCACGCGTGAAAGATTATCTTTGTACGTTACTAAGACTAAATTATCACATTCGAATGGTTAAACCAAAATATCTTCAATTATTTTGGACGAAAATGTGCGTTGACTTTATGCGACCTACTGGTATATCCTTTCGTGGACCCAATCCTACGAAAGGTTGGCGGTTTGTCCACTAGAGGTCGCGTTGGTGCCAATATATATATATATATATATATATATATATATATATATATATATATATATATATATATATATATATATATATATATATATATATATATATATATATATATATATTGGTCATTACAACTAAAACTCTCAATCTTAATAGCTTACTCAGAACAACTAAAAATAAAATGAGATCACCAGTATACATTACAAGATTAACAATAAGCACACTAAAACTACACTGAACACAACAAATATTTAAAACCAGGCTTCAATAAATCCACATAAACAATGAACAGATAGGCTGACAGCATGCCTCCCAGTCTTGTGCCATTAATCAAACCAAATCAGCCCGACATAGTTCTGCCCATCTTACACACACATCTGATTGGAGTGCCATGCAACCAACCATTGTAACAGTATATCCAGGGACACCTTTATTCGACAAGCTCCCCCCACCACTACAATCTAAGGTGCAGTAGTCATATATACTGGTGTGGATTTATGATAGAATAGTCATTGTACATCTGCCATACAATTTATTCTCTCCTTGTGATCCCTTAATTTGCAGTTAGCCTCTCTCAGGGAATTATGCAACCTGATGTTCACCATAATACATATTACAGAAACATGACACCTGCATGATTCACAATGGAGTTTCTCTAATGGGACCTCTTGAGCTAGAATACTTACAACCCTGGCTTTCACCTGCTTACTATATAATACTGTGTCAGTGAATTTGCGGCAATGTTCCTTAAGGCTGCATAATGCATCTACTAGTGATTTGCTTGGGACAACGAGCCCTTCCTTTGCACTTCGGTAACTCTTCTGGTCATGTATATCATTGACTAAAGAAATTTTGTTTCTGCATATGCAACTTACTTTCCGGGTAATATGCCCAGAGGCATATGCTAGAACATTCACTTTCTGGGTGGAAAGATCTTTGTCAATTCAAACAGTTAATTGCAGCGCAGAAATGCCCATTTGTGTTTGACTACTAGTCAGACATACTCGTAAGTAATAACGAAGTTGGTTGGCTGCTGCGCGTCAAGTAGATTCCACAAAATTCAGTGGCGCTGCCTACACGGTGTCACGGAATTTTTCGGGCGAGCTGTCTTATAACAAGATCTTTGCTTATATCTGCAAAGTGTCAATTCATGTAATAAGACATGATTTCTTTGGTTAGTGAAGTAATACATTTTCACTGATATTCTTTTTCTTAAGCATGGTTGCTTGCATCTGCTGTCTGTGCAGTAGTCTTGACTACTAAAAAACCTAGTTTGGCATCCTTAAAATGCATTTGCATGTATATATATATATATATATATATATATATATATATATATATATATATATATATATATATATATATATATATATATATATATATATATATATATATATATATATATATATATATATATATATATATATATATATATATATATATATATATATATATATATCTCTTGGATAACAAATTCAGTCCCATAACAAATTCCCATTTAACCAGCCCACGGCTATTGGGCATATTTTGCATGACCTACGTATGCTCCAGTAACGTACATCAAGTATCAATCTATGTTCACTACTACGCTGGTTGTAACACATCACACACCGACCATTGATCTCAAACACCTGATGCGCCCTTGTTTCACTCGTCACATCCAATGTCAGCGTTAACAGGGAATGACCAAGTTGGTGCGGTGAGGGAGCAAATTTACAATTACATTACATACCTAAAGGGCACCTATTGCGGGATTCTTCTATTGTCGATACCACTTTTTACATGAATCCAAACATGTGTTATATATATATATATATATATATATATATATATATATATATATATATATATATATATATATATATATATATATATATATATAATATCATCAAAACAAATCAAAATCAAAATAGACAGTAGTGGTTTGTTTATAATAAATATTTCACATTCGACTAACGCATTTAGCATTGAGCTCAATAAATACAGGGTGAACTTTACGTGGTGTGGATAGGGTGGGATGTTGTCGCCTGATGGGCACTGTGGATCCGCGTGATAACAGGCAACTATGACCCTTTTGACACTAGACTATTATGCTGACTGCAAACATCGATCACGATGGGCACTTAATTTCGCATTCTCTACATTCAAACGGTTCCGTTGGGACCCCGCATGCTGGTCGTGGGTCAGTGTGAAGTCTGATCGGCCTTGCGCAGTTGACACAAGACCAATACGTCTTCAATTTAAGAATAACTAAACAATACGATTGAACCAGCTGATGGCTATGGAAGCCACCTGACCGAGACCACGTGCTAATTCATTCAGTGTTTTGCTCCCCAACTGCATGCGTAAATGTTACGATAAAGTACATGAAGAAGAATACCTAATCAATTGATTTGTCAATGATACATGTGTCGTAATAGTTATCTTTACTAGTCGATTCGACAGTTAGTTTAAGCAAATCATTGCTTTGATAAAATGTAACCAAAACCTTGCTTGTGCAGAATATCTTTCAATATCAGTCGCAGCAATAAAAGCGGTCCTTTTAGAAATATCTCTCAACACCAATCAAACTGTTGATTTATTCTCTAAATGCGTGAAGCGTTGAATGAAGGTTATTGGGCGTGTCTAAGGGTACAGTTGCCTGACATTCATTTTATCTCTGACTATATTGATTTTGGTGTGGTGTGTCTTTGCTAAGAGCAGCACGAAGACCTGACGCTGCGACAACCATTTGCGAGCGTATAACACAATGCCAAACTCCATCGTCTCTGCTATATTGGCTAACAGCCATCCTCAATTATTACGAATAATTGGACCATGATAATATAAATGGTATGGCGGATGCTTGGGAGCGATGCGATTGCGAACATTTGATAAAGTCCAGATGCAAGTTACCATCTCAGTATATTGTTAAGTTTGTTGAATAGATCAGCAAGCTTTGACAACATCTAAGCTCTCCGTCCGTCTACCAATTGAGGTGGAATAGAGATGCAATGGAACAGCCGCGCGACGGACGGCAGGTTACATAATATTTTGTAGCATCACCACCACTTCATTAGTGTAGTTTGAAAGATTATCACTCTTTTGCGGTTGAAAATAACACTCGTTGACCATGCATGTTTATTACGACATCATGCACAACATCATAAACCTAGTGCGTCCAAACTTGCTCTTTATAGATAACAGAATCTCCCGCCATCAACCACTCAAGTGGTCTTATATTATTAATTGTTCATTTGTTGCCCTAACCTGGTGGTTGTCACCAATTAATGCTGACGATTACATTTCAGCTACGTTAGTCCCTTGAATGCATTGGAAGATTGCAACGATGAAGAAGCGCATTTTGTATTAGAGCAATTCATGCATTATGGTGGTCTCAAAATTATTATCAATTCAAAGCGACTTCTGCTTTATGTCTATTGGTAACACGGTCAGGAGCACCTTTTTCTCTTCAAGATTTTAACGGTAATATGTACAATCATGTATGTATAATAAGTAAGGTGTTAGAAGAAGATTCAGTCGCCTAAAGGGCCATTTCATTAGACAAATGAACTGAAGCATTTCGTGACTGCTAGTTCCATAATTGTCGTATATTTGGACAGTGAAACATCGGAATTGGAGTTAATTGATAAATGTTAGATCGCCTCAAAACAAAACTGACTGTCTGTACATAGAACTAGAGGCAGGTATTTTAAAGAAATAATATTGTTCAATTTGAATTTGTCATGTCAACGAAATGAGAAAGATTCATGCATTCCCTCATCAATTATGATTTCTACAGCCTTACAATACGCACAGTTCACCGAATACACATTTCCCACGTCAATCAAAGACATGCACGAACACAAATATGGTTGAAGAGATCTGCCATTCACGCCTGGTAGAACCTATTTCTACTACATATGTAATAGTTTCATCCAATAAACATGAGATACTTACTCCACAGCTTCTTTAGATCGGGAACTGTATTGGCAGCCCCATGTCATTACTGGTTTACCTATGCGTGGCAACTATGTACACTTTTCAATCCAATTGGCCTAATGCCATTGCTTTGATACTCTGGTCAAGGTCCATTGATTTATTGGTGATCAACACCGTTGCTCCCATGGCTACCTCAAGTCGACTTGAACAAGCGTCTTTAAGATGGACACCATGATATCATGCTTAATACACATAACTATATCGTGACCAGCGAAGTATAATCTTTAATTCTAATTCTAATCTGTAATCTCTCAAAAGGAATGGGCAAATCTAGCCCTTGCACTTTCGTATGAAAGCTATCAGTGTGGTCTTACCAATATCATGCTTGGCAGTCGCTTTTTGATGATAGTCCATAATGTATAGTTGAATTAGATGCCTTGAAGAGATTCGTGAAAGACGCAATGACATTATTCCAAAACTCACAAAAACATGTACGATATTGCGATGCATTTATTTTACGTATATCTAATTTACCCCCACAACCAGGATTAGTATAAGATAGAAAGCAATAAATCATATAATATGCAGGGTTAAATATGGACCTAATAACAGGCGGGCTAAATGTTTTGCAAACACATACGTGTATGTTTGCGTTTTGGCGACTTATTGCGCTGGACCTAACAATTTTATGTAAACGTACATTTGTTAACCGTTTGATCCATCATTGACAGGCATTGATTGCTGGGCGCTTTTATTTACTAGTCGCTGTGCTGCGTGCATACGTTAGATTGTTCCTGACTTTCATCGCATAACAATGAGCGCACTCTGTGCTGCACGACAATCACAAGAGTATACGTTTTTATGTGAATCGCATGACATAATTCAAATACTCACCCTAACTTGTGCGATACTGACATACATTTGGCGTATATCTTACTTACCCAACAACCTCACAAAAGGCGGCTTATACGTTTTGCGAATGCATATATGTATATATGAGGCAATTGTTTGTTACCGTACAGCTGTGAACCGTTTGACCCATCCACGACACGCAATGGTGCTGTTCGCTTTTGTACTTATCCCCGTTGTGACGCGCTGAATATTTGTTTGTTTTTTTCTGACCTTCATCAAGTAACAATGAGCTCACTTGATGCTGCATCCTGATAAGAAGAGCTTATTGGCTGTTGTTGTCTCACTGTTTATCTTCATTTTCAGCGAATAACGTGATGCCGTCAGTATGGGACAGACTCGTGTCATACCGATTAGGAATATAACGGGTAATAACGATCGCTTATGAAGAAGTTCGTGAAGATAAATATATGCAAGAATCGTAATGGATCGATGTAAGGAAGCGGTTTGATACATTTCTATGGTACACTGATGAAACCTAGGACACGTACAATAATCAAATTATATATTAATGCAATTCTGGTTTTTTGGTTATGTGCATGCATGCTGAGAGCTGGGATGGACAAATATGTCACATAGACAATACCAGCAATACCTGAGGGTATGTCGCTACTGCCTACTGCCATAACAAAGCAACAGACCAGGTTCGTAGATCTTATAAAATATTGCAACTTCTCTATATATCACACTGATTCGACACTCAAAGATGAATTTCATGAGTGGTCATTTTACCTTCACACCATTTAGATTAGTTATAACATTTCTGAAGCGAGCATGTTCACGAAATGTCTTGATCATACTTAACATTTATTAGGACCAGCATTTTTTAAAACATGGTAGCGACAGCAATACGATATACTCAATAGATGGATACGATTTATATCTGGAATGTGCTGTATTTTATTGGGTAGGTATTTCGTATATATCATGGACGGGTTCAAATGATAATATAAGGATTGCAATGAAATGCTCAGTGTCAATTTGATCGACGCATTAGCATTTTCAACTTGCCTTACAAATGCAAGGAAATATGACTCAGGATTTTAAACGCTGTTAACGGTAACGTATGCCTCTACAATGGTTGGCCTTCGCCTCACAATTTTCAGATGGTGATTAGTGGGCATGTGTAACAAGCATGATTAACTTCTTACTCCGAAGTGCACATAAAATCGGTTTTCAGAGTGCTTTGTCGCATGAAAATATACCCCCACCTCCCACGAGCAAACCAACGGTTTTATACATCGCAATCACACAATCTTATCCCATTGCCCCCGCCATCGAACCACTATCAACATCCAAGACGATGCACAGTAAGCATGGGGCTATTAAATTTAGAGCAACCACATGTATCTTGTTCCAAGTTTTTTCGCCCTTTTTTTACATGAAAAAGCAATGATATGAGTTCAAAAAGTCATAGGTTTCGTTATCAATAATGCATAACATGATCGGAGATGGATACCCTTACTATCAGGGAAATACAGATGTCTGTATTTAACTATGGCTGCGTAATTGAATAAAACAACTACGTGCGATTACTTTCTGGGGTGCTTATTTTCTGTTTCCTGAGATGAAGCATTGCCGTCTTTGCGACCATATCGTGGGTAGCTAAGAAGCTAATGCCTTATTCCTGGGACTATAAAATTGATCTTTGTCTCCATTTTCCACCATTGCCCATGCCATTTGAGCCACCTCATCAGAGATAGGTTTATCAATAACCGCCGTAATAATGCAAGCAGTTATCTCAATTGGCTAGCCGTACTATGCGAGGGATTGTTACATAGCCCGATGCGCAATTCTACTTATAAGAAACAAAAGTATTTTACCCGTCGATGAGCTAACGGCGAAGGGTTATAATGCTAGTGGATTTGTATCATGGCAGTCGTTACTGATTATTGGTGCGTTTCAATCAACAAGAACAATCAGTTATAATAACTGTCATGCAATGATGATATTCGAATGAAGATTGCTTGCAGTTCTAAGGATTGTTTAATTAGTAGATTGCATTCACTCGCGTGAAGAAACTTAAAAAATTTTGCCTTAGCTCCCTCAAAGCCTACCTGGTAAAGATTTAGCCAAATATAACTAAAATAAATTAGTACAACTACGTAAAAGAATCACTGCCCTAGTGAGACAGAAAAAAATGCAGAACATCAATTATTATATCATGTCGAACGATCCATATAAGATGGCTCATCAGGTCTATCTGTAGAAATCTACAATTGCATCTACTTTGGCCGGAAAAGCCGGTATTGAATGGACTAGTGAAGAAAAGAAGATATTTATCAGATTAGGCCACACAGTGGGGAAATCCCTAACGAATATTATAGCAGTGCTGGTTGATATTTTCTTTTGATTTTATTGATATATGTACAAGTGGTGGTGCTTGATTTTTAATACTGTTTATGGCGTTCCTGGATAGCGCAATTTTTTTTTTCGGAAGCAGGTAGTGGTAGCTGTCGCAATTCAAGTTAGGGCCAACAATTGTTTTACAAGAATTGCGATATTTTTTTGGGTTGTGTATGTAGCAGTTTTACATTGTCACTTTGTAGCAGACTTCTTACATTATATGTACCAATGGCATGTATGACAAGCTAAACACAAACCATCGATTCTAACCAAGTGCTTAAAATGACAAAACGATATCCAGACTGTATACGTTAAAACACAGCACCCAATCAATATTTTGGTTTTTCAGTAGAACTACAATACGGACAGGCCACAAATAACAACAACAGGTTTTCAAAACTAAGGCAGGCAATATGCGTAACCGAATAGCTTTTATACAATTATTGCAACCTTCATTGAGTGAGCCTCTTAACATAGCTGCTCAAATCGATCAGGACATAAGTTGCAAACGCTAACCTGCGAGTGTTTTGATAACATATACTAAATGAAGTCTCGAGCTTAAAATCTATTGATTGAATCTTTCTTGACTTGTGATCCGCAAATGTAACGAGACGGCATGCCGTTGTCGTCCATGCAGCTGGTACATTGTCGTGTCGGTCACGTTAGGACGGATTATTCATTACCCTTCTTTGATAATGTTAATGTACCACATAATATACGAATATGTATGGTTTCAGAGTATTTATGGTATCCTTCTGGAGCACTAGTTTTGTATTTCTAATATTAAACTTGCTAATGATGCAAGCCCTGATAAGAAGTACAGTATACATAAAAGCTTTCATCGGGTGAAGTCTTCCAGTGTATATATTAGCTATTCACCAAACCGATGAGCTATCTTTGTTACATTACAGTTTCTCGGTATCAATGGCGGTAAACGCCTCAACCAACCAGATGACCTAGACCCGAGATGTTACACCAACAGTCCCTACTGCTTTTGTGGATTTTATGGTATTTTCACCAGACAATTTCATAATTTCTACACAGCTTAAACGAGTGAACACTCTTTGCATACATGTCAACACTTTGTTAATACTGCGAAGCGCTGAAGTTGCTTGGTAACCATGGTCCACAAGGTTGAGTCGTACAAGATGTCCGTAAGTGACCGTTAATTCCATGACGCTGAGGCAGGATTCAAAATGCTCACAAAACCTGTACGACATTGAGATAAACTCAAAGGTCATGTACTCAATTCAACTTATGTGTGTACCATGTTGTTAGTGCCATATATCAAGCTGCTTCATTAAAATCATAACAGGCTGTTGTTTTGGCTTACAACTATATTGTATTACTTGATAGCGACTATAAAAGCCGGGTCATGTAACCGTAAATGACGTCGAATCATTTGTATGGACTGAGTTTGCTGCTCTCACGTATTACCACGATGAATGTTGCAAATATTTGCTCTGTCAACCATGGGCACGATTAGGACCAGAGGCAGCAAAAAGGTCTTGCAACGCATAGCTCAAAGCTTCGCATCGTAAACGATATGTGGCAAATTGGGCAAAGTGCAGATATAAAACAGCCTCAGTTCTCAAATACCCACCTCCAGATTGATGGATGGACTGTCACATAGGCAATAGACTGCTGTAATCGCTGGAGCCGTGACTGCAATAGGCTGCTGTAATCGCTGGTAATGCCAATATGGGTTTTTGTGCGTTTGTGTCACTTCGAGATGGAAGTATATATAATGGGGTAATTATAGTCGGCGTCCCTGACTCCAATGTCTTCGACAGCAACCATTATAAATCTGGCGCATCTTATTTATATGTACGTACATCTTCGTGTACAATCAAAGCCGAGATCGCAACCCTTATTGACCCCTATCGCGCAAGGCCTTGTCATCAGGTTATGAATTATTACTTGTTATATGCGCCATCGGTTTTCTCTGATGTCACCTAAAATATTCAAGCTATGTCGTACGTATTGTTAATGAATCGATCAGATAATTGTCAACGTTTCGGAGACAGCCATCAATATTTGGCCCGGTTGGATCATTCATGAAGCAGTCACGACCCTAGCTCCGGTCGAACGGTAATATAAATATCTACTCAGACGTCTTGTAGGGCTATCGTTACCTGCAAGCAGCAAAGTGCACATTTCTTCCGGCAGCCTTTCAGTATCGTGCCGTGAGAATGAGGCAGGGATCATGGGCGTCTTGTACGGTGATTTCCATGGTCTGGGTAACAGCATATACTTCTCCTCTTCGCAGCGTTTAAAAACCAGAATGGTTAAACATATTCGAAAATATGTATCAAAGGCGAATCAGCGATGATGACTGAAAATATCACATGAACATAGCAATTACTTACTGATGGCTAACACTAGATAACTAAACGAAAAGGCTGTCGATGACCAATATACGTTTTGCTGTTTGCTTTCCAGTTTTGGTGGTCGACTCCAAAGCACATATAGTATCCCTGGATTTACATACCAGTACCGTGGCCTTATATAAAACCAGTTACATTGCACAATATCCACCTCACCATTATTTCTCCTAGTACTAAGTCGTTTAGGTCCGTATCTTCTCTTATATCATTATTGGAAAATGATGAAGACTAAAAAAAGGTTTGATTATGGCATGATAATCACCTACAGGTTTAGTACTGATGTGAATTAATGAAACCTAACTTGGTACAGTTACATGAATTTCCAACACGAGTGTCGTGATTGCAGTGCGTTGACACGTAGAATAACAGAACAACCTTACCGACATTTGATACCGGATAATTGTTGTTCATAGGCAGCCAATTTATAAACCTGTGGCTTTGTATTTCCTAGCATTCGTCTTATGTCTAGACATATATTGATTTAATAAATGATGTGCCTACGAATATTGTTCGGCGAATTTGAGAAACGGTGAATCATCCAACGAATCCACGATGCTCTCATATGGACCAATCGTAATATTCAAGTGGCACAAGTATCTTCATTGAGCCAGATTCGAGTTGAAGCCAATAGAATGGTACAACGTCATGTAGTGATACTTGTGCACGCCATGAACCCGATATCCGTAAACACAACATTAACGGTACGGGGTGTGTGAACGCAGACTTTGAGGAATCGTGAGCAATTGTCAGTTGGTCCGCATTGAGTAGTATCTTGTTTGCCAGTCAAAGGGTTTATAGCTTTCGCCAACATCCTTTGGCAAATCGACAATAATAACATCGTGACAGTAATGAACACCACCTGCTATCATAAGCTAGTAGTAGCCAATAGATTTACTATGGGATTGTCACACTATGCTACAACATTCAACCATGTCACCCGAAAACACGTAAACGCGCAATTTGACAGGTGACATTGTTTTTTAACGCGGAACATAGAGCTGTCGAGGATCAGGGTAATCGGCCATCCGTGCGACAACCCACCTTTTCTATTTGATCCCTGGGACATCGTTATACGATTGATGCACGGATCAATGATGATCATTATCCACTGGTTTACGTTACTTAGACAAATTCCAATAACTATGGGTTTACACTATTAAGCATTCGTAATCTACTGCAGCTCATTGAAATAAACACTGCTATGACCAATAACATGGTATTTATTGGTTTACAGGCATGAGTGTGTTATGATATTGAGGCGCAACATAGATACATCGGCCCATTGAAAACGCGTTCATATAGGGTATGGTAAATGGTTGGTCAGGAAGTGTTAATGGTCCTCAACCATAAAAAGAATGTTGATAACTTGTCTGGCATACTTGTGCCATCCTCTCCACTACTTTGGTTATTTTGATTAAACTCGCTTTCACAACGCTCAAGTTCCATCCCCAACCCCTCTACTCACAACCAGCCATATCTATTATATAATGATGAAAAAAATTGCTCAAGGCCCATTGATCAGGGGCGACAGCTATTTGCTTCATCATAAATTGTAACAATTTAGCCACAAATCGTCTCTTCGTGGTTAAACGCAGAGCACAATTAAGACAAATCAAATTAGCCATCTCAGCGGATTTTTCTTGAGTGCAATCAGCATGTCAGTAAAAAAAGCTGCACTCCGTATTTTTGCATTAGCCATTCTCATTACGCATATGCACACTAACAAAGCAACCAATTAACACATTCACAATCGTTTGTTATTTTATTGTTGAGCCCATGCTGGGGTTAACTGAGGTCATTGTTGCATAACAATGATCGAGTAGAAATCGGTTATATGGTATTAAACGGAATGCTATCACGCTTTAGGCTTTATAAAGTAGATAGTTTATGTTTCTTTCACATTTGCTCGTTCATGTCAAAAAATGCGCTCGGTGAAGTATGCTTCCAATCAGGACCAGAAGCTGCCGACCGTTATCGCAATGAATGATCCATAGCATCACCGAGTTTGTTTTCGTATAGTGATCTTGTCAGTGAGCAAATAATGCAGATTTTGAGTGCTATCCACCAGTTGTTTTGATAAAAAGCTAGACATCTAATATGATGTAAGTAGTGGGTGCGTTTGGTATTTGTGTATGTTTGGAAATAATTTGCTAGCGTATGAATACACTAGGAAGTGTTTTTGTCCCTGAAACCTATGCGCTGGTTCATATCAATGACACGCGAGTCAACGAAATATTAGATACTTTGGGAAACACAGACCACACAAAGTTCGGCTCTATGTTTAGATACTCTTAGCATTGTAACAAAGGCTATGTTGGTTATTTATGTTATTAAGCACAATTTGCATCTCCCGTACATAACACTGCCCTATTATCATGGTAATTACATATAAAGATAACATTTATGTAATTATGATCTACTGCACTACTAAAGAGTATTGATACACAGCTACAACTTTAGAACTGCTTTAAGCCAATTCCTCTGCTGATGCATATGCATACCAAACAGAGCATTTGGTGAGCCTATTACTAACATGGTCGCGGGTGTTTCTATAGCCATGTAAATCATCACTTCATCAAGCCATGGTTTAGAATATCGCATTGATAGCATCCAGCAAGACTCAGACAGTGTCACGTGATCAAGACATTTACAGGCTAATAACACGCTATATGATGGCCAATACGGCTTCCGATCCAAACTATTTAGCACTGATGAAGTAATGGAATTATGTCATTTCAAGGGCATATGACATGTTTGATCACAAAACACATTTGGCATCACATTTTGAGGATTTCTTTCACTATTCTGCTCATGCGTTCTGACATGACCTAATTGTAAACTGCCATGTGGTTTGACTTGTTTTTCTCTATCATTTTTCGGGGGTGTGGCTGCTCGATGTTCTTGCATTCCTGTAATGTGACACCGAGGTAGAGAGAGAAGCGACAGACTGGCAGGCGTCATGTTACAGGGATGTATTTGTTTTTGGTTCCATGTACTGACCTGGAATGCAAAGAAGTGGCTTTAAATAGGTTATATTTTGCATTTTTTATGTATCAGTTAGTGTCCATTCAATGCATTGTTTATAATGTTACATAAAACTGACGATCCATGCAATGCATTAAAAACTCAAAAGATGCCCAGTTAGACACTAAACTATCAATCTCTATTACCGTATAACGCCTTGATGACACTTAACTAAGCCCATATTTCACTGAACATGCAGCCTTCTTGTTAACATTCAAAGGTTTTGATCATTGCAAACTATAGATGTCCAAATAGAAAACAATAGAACAAGAAGCAATATCTAGCATACAAATGAATGCTTAATTATACCAAATCAACTATAGCACCGCTGAGAGGGCGAATTCTGTGTATTTGTGCAGTTTGTCTGAAAATTAGTTATATACGCATCTTTAAGCTCAACGATGTTCACTTATAAACATGCTATGGCCAGTATAGTTAGAAATAATGGTTTTGTAATTTATTTCATTTGTATTATTGAAACATATTAAACGTATTTTTGGATCGCAGGTAATGATGCATAAAACGACTTGCCGGCATAATCCGCGCTGACTATACCAGTGACTCAAACCTAATACCTTATACGAAAAACGTCCTTATATATATATATATATATATATATATATATATATATATATATATATATATATATATATATATATATATATATATATATATATATATATATATATATATATATATATATATATCATATATATATATATATATATATATATGATGCATGTATGCAACCGGGAACATTAGGTTTTAAAATTCGGCGATATACGAATTAAGCGGTTCTGATGGCTCATTGCAAACAATTATCTTCGTACATAAAAATCATACCCATGACAACATAATATAAATTTGTAGCCATATTATAAGGCAGCTACTGTGGCCAGTAGTACCGGCAAATCGCCCAGTGGACACAAGTAATCTGTATGTTCGGTTGTTTAACTACAAGAGCATACTAAGATGATGTGATGAATAAATTCATGGACTTCGTCTATAATAAAGAAGCAAAAGGATACGGTAAATTATGAATGTAGGAATTGCTGTTTTTTCTTAAGCTAATGATTATACGATGCATGATTGTATTAATGATGATGATGATGATGATGATGATGATGATGATGATGATGATGATGATGATGATGATGATGATGATGACAGTCCAGAAGAGTAAAGAAATAGCTCTAAAGACAATTGATCCTGCTCAAATTATTCATTTATTGGACGTAATCGTTGGTCTACGTTAAGGATATCACAATTGGCATTCATAATTCGTAATTTCACCTGGAGAAACACCGCCCTTAAATGAAAGATAAAAAGTTTGCTTCAATCATCCAATGACGGAACTGCCATAAAATAGAATGGGCGATTTGATGGATAACACACAATTTCGCACCAGATTACAATTCAAGCTGACACGGCAAATGAGACTCGGAAACAGTATTTGTGTCCTAAACCCCATCAGCGGCTAGATGCAGCAGCTGAGATATTGTCGCTGCATGAGGACTTTGCGATCATAGGGAGACGTGCGTTGCCATTTTATGAAGTCTGAATAAGGGCGCCTGTCGGGGTATGATGCTTCCACCCACCCCTTTAAGGAATATTTCGAAATGAGATCTAGGGGCATTGTTCTACAAGAAATCGACTGACAACTTGTCTGCTTTATGCATACAACTGATAAAGCCTACATATGCTGTAGCCCAAAGCTTGCCTTTAACAGCCCTGTACATGTAATATGTGTACCATTCGGGGTCATCTTGATCGAACACAATGACCTTCAAAATGGACAGGCTTATATATTTCTAGGAGTTCAATCTTGATCTAACATAATTACACATTAAGTTATGCGAGTTGCTTTTAGATTCTTAGAACATGTGTCCTTTGAACCCAAACCATCTGAATGAATTAATACAGTCCGTGGCCTATGAATTCGTTTTTAATGTATCCAACCCTCCAACACTGTCTACCACTACATTCAAAGTGAAGGATACACGTTCCGATTTTTTGTTCCATCAAAATTGCAAATCTATCCCTTCTGCAAGTGTTCTCCCACTGTCATAACGCTGTTTTTGATTAGGTAGCTGTTAGCAACGACATATATCCATTAACGGATAGATAGTGCAAAGGTTCGCACCTGTCGGTACAAATACTGCACATCGTGCGTAGGCAACAAATCATTTGACTAACAGGAATTGGAGAACTAACATATTAGCAGTAGATTAATATACAGATCTTTGTCCAAACTTCGTGCTGTTTGCGGAAAATTTCGAGCCATAATCAGTAGCACAAATCGGTTATCTTTTATTGGCACAGCCATGATGTGATCGAGGTGGCAAAAACTGCACCTGGACCAATGCACGCTAGTCTCATTGGAAATTCAAATAAGGTTCCAAATTGAAATATTTTTAATGCCAGAGCCTGCCCAACAAAACAAACCAACACACTAACATAGTAGATTTTCGACACGGAATACAGCAATAAACGACACAAAGATGCAAGAAGTAAGTCAAATGAATCACTGGCGACATATCGGTCATGCTTTATTTTGTTACTTACTATCAAAAAAACAAAATAGCGGTTCATTAGTCGTAGCAGATAGAAATTTAACTTTCCCAGTTATTAATGACACATGCCACTATGCTATATAATATTTAATTGTTTCTACTTTAACCGATTTGTGAAGCTGGGTTTGCGCCGTTGCACACACGACGCGATTCAATCTCGTCCGTGTCATACGCCTCCGAACGCGATTCACACCGGTTGGTAACACTCTGTATAGGCGCCAAGGATACACGCTTCCTGGGGTTCACATAAGAAGATGCAGACATTGAAGAGTTACCTGCCGAAGAAGTCAGCTTTCTCCTCATATATGTATATGCTATGAAATTAAACGTTCCTCCGAGGTTAACAAATAAAACACATCCGAGTCGAATGACGAAGAACGGGTCTCCAAAGACATCCCACAAGGAGAATGCAATATAGGCCCACCATTGAAGGACATAGGCCAACACAAAGAGCAGCATCAGCCCGGCTGTACGCGTATATTTGGTGTCGGATGTTGTTGATTCGTTAGAGCCGAGTAGCCGGGCCTGTTTAATCTTCAGCTACACCCCTATATAGCAGACGAGACATGCTGTAAATGTTGACAGCGTTGTGATGGTGATAACGGTGGCGAGGAGAGGTCCGGCTGGTTGCCTCATGTCGATGTAACACCTGTGAAGAAGCACATAAAATTCAAGCTACAACATCTATAATCTATATGTACCCCCAGTTCTGGCGATAGTAGATCTATAATATATATGTACCACCAGTAACGGTGATAGTTCATCTATAATCTAGAGATATGACCATTTATGGCGATGGTGCATGTATGATCCAATGGTGCATCTGTAATCCAGATGTACCACCAGTTATGGCGATAGTACATGTATAATCCTGACATATCACCAGTTATGGTGATGCGTTATGCTACAAATAATCTTCCCTAAATGTCCATAGCATCTATCCAATGTTTCATTGATCGCGTTTCACAGTGTTATTTCGCGCAAAAAGACCCACATGAGACAAAAGCGATAAGACTTATTTATCAACTAAGGAGGTGCGGACACCAGTAATGGTGCATCTATAATAAAAATGTAACATCATGAAATATATGTTATGGATGTAACCAAGAAGGGAGAAAAACATAGCTGGTTGCATCAATTCACTGACTTTCAAGCAGTTCTATTATCTTCCGATTTATTAATTACCTCTGTTTCGGCAACCCTCCAGGCTGAATCAATGAGCGTTTGGATTATTCGACAACCAATGGTTCTGGATCAGCGATTTGCAGACAGAGAAAATAACCGCAGCCCATTTCTATTCCTGTTCTTTCATGATAATATGGAACAGAATGAACGAGCTTTGTCTTCGTCTTCACGTCCAAACCAACCGGTCGATTGAACCTTTTGTGCTCTGTGCAAATTACGCTTTTTTACATCGCAGCCACTGACAACTTCGTAAATGATACCAGTGTATCAATGAGTGGACCAGCTCTCTGGTCTCCTCGATGGAGATATTTGTTCGACAGCTTGATCATGTCTGGTGAATTAAACAATGACAGGGCTATCCAGATTAAGTCAATATTGACATGTCTTCTCTCAGGTTTATGGTGCACACCATGTAACGTCTTTGAATATTGTTACAAGCTTTTAATCTTGGTCGATGAAACAAAGGAAGGAGTTAAGCAAAGTTAATGCGATGTCTGTGAATAGTTCCGCAGCTATATTTACACTGCGACTACAGTCAGCTGGATTAATACAGCAAAACAGTAATAATATATTCTTTACAGCAAATGGAAAGGTAAGGTAAGGATAGGGTTGTGCGACACTTAAACACAAGTGAGTAATATGGCACCTAGAAAGGTAGGATGAACACGCAGATATAAGATGGACCTGAATGCAGAGGATTAGCCAACAGCAAGTCACCACTAGCCGATTGACAGGACCAGGCCATTCCAAGCTCTCAAAGGGGTGCCAAAGTGGTGTCTTGCAGATATGGCACTCGCATGGACTGCTCCTAACAACCACCAGGATTTCATTGTCCATCGACACGAGCCGCCTCTTACGATATGCAGCACCTATTTTAGCCCTATTCTAGCCCTATTCTAGCCCTGGACCCACATGGGGCTACAGTGAGCCTTTTCAAGCCCCAGACCCACAGTGGGCTACAGTGGGCCTGTTATACCCCAGACCCATAGGGGGCTACAGTGGGCCTAATCTTGCCCTGGACCCACAGGGGGCTACAATGGGCCTGTTCTACCCCGGACCCAGAGGGGGCTACCGCAAATAAAGGCTTCCCCGACAAGTCAGATTGAAGTTAGTGACCAAACTTCATTGAGGATCTTCATATGGCTTTTGCGCGAATTATCTACAATGGTCCACCTTACAAGATGACCAGATAAAGTGTACATGTTCAATTACAAATATATGCATATAGCTAACAAGTCGCATGGGGTATAAATATATATGTATAAATATATAGAGATATATATATATATATATATATATAGATATATAGAGAGAGATATAGATATATATATAAATAGAGATATATATATATATATTTTTTATATATATATATCATACATATATATATATATGTATGTATATATATATATATATATATATATATATATATATATATATATATATATATATATATATATATATATATATATATATATATATATATATATATATATATATATATATATATATATATATATATAATATATATATATATTGCAAACATGTATGCTTACTTACATCATTCCAGATGGTCCCATATGACCTGTAGCCAGACCAGCATCACTTAATAGGCCGGGTAAACCAAATGTCACCGTCAGCAGTTTCCATTCAGCTCTACCCCAATGCAGTCTCTTCTCTTTAACAATCAACACAAACGCATTTACTGCCATCAGACACACTAGTAGTGTTTGTCCGAAGCCGAATTGGTTGAGTATCCCCCCAACGATAGCACACGGAATGTCAGGAAGATGTTTCCCTGTTTTTAACATGTAGCCGTGGTCCACATAATGGCTGCTATAGAAACAAACATCACAAATGGATAAATAGAGAGAGAAGATGAGTTATGTCCGTCTGAGAAGTAACGGACACACTAAGAGAGGTGAGTTTTGGTGTTGTGAATTCCGTCGAAGTTTGCGCCATTTGGGTTGGCATTAAGCTCTCCTCGGCGATTGATCTTTCTCCTCACGTCTCAAATTAATATATCCAGGGGTTGATCTCCGAGTTCCGTTTTGACGGCATGATTGTTGATATACAGGGGGAGTCTAGATATCGCTTGTAAGAGCGGAATAACTCGCAAGGACTTGTCGTCAGCTCCTCGACATAAATGTTGTCATTACTTACACAGTTGCCCCATTTATCAGTTAACCGGGGAGCTTGATTCGACCATTAGTTGCACAAACATTTGCATCCAGTGAGCATGGCGGGAGGTACGGGCGTAGATAAAGCGATATCAATAATGGAAGTAAGCGGTGAATGCTATATTGATGTGTAATGAATGCTGAGCAGGAGAGGTACAGGGATACGGCTGGTTTGGACATACAGCCGACGACAAAACTCTTTCTGGAAATAATGTCGTCATTGTTAGTGGGCAGTCGCTTTATAATCTTTGCTTTTTGACACCATCATCATTTGGATCGTAGTGGTGGTACGGTATATTCACAATCAACTAACACAATCGTTATCGTGATGGTCTTCATCATAGACGACCTATCTGAACGGGAAGTAGATAGTTTAACGGCACTCACACTTTATCTGCTAAATGATGCCTACCAAGTCAACATGAGGAGATAAGATTGACCTGATTGAGCAGCTGTTTTCTAGGATAAACGGAATTTGCAACTGAACAAATGGAAAAGATCAAAATGCGAATCGAAAATCACGGCAAGCATGTTGTAGTCGCCTCTAACGACATGCAAAGATATAGGGAGAGCCTATTCTACTCCCGGACCCACAAGCTAAGCTTTCTGAACGCTCACAATGTCATGAAGCAGCTTAAAATACGCGACACGCATGCGCAAAAAAAACCAAGTCCATAACATGAAGTTTTCTATATGACCTTGAGCGTAACGTTTCCTCGATCAACTATCAAACTAGCTTAGGAGCTGATAGAGTCAGACTTCATCACCATCAGAGTTCTGGTCTTTGTTGATTGGCTTATTGTGGAAAAGGGAATATACTGGAGCTAGGATTAGCTTACAGGGTCAGTTTCCTAGGATTTGCAATCCTAACGACAAACCGGATGAAGATTAACAGACAGAGAAAATGATCACAGCCCATTTCTCTTCCTGTTGCTTGATGATTACATTAATGATGACCACGCAACCATCAGCTATTACAGAATGAACGAGCTGTGTCTTCGTCTTCACGTCCAAGCCAACCGATCCATTCAACCTTTTGAGCTCTGCGCAAATTACACCTTTTTACATCGCAGTCATTGACAACTTCGTAAATGATACCAGTGTACCTGACGTGGACTAGCTCTCCGATTTCCTCGATGGAGCTATTTGTACGGCAACTTTGTTATGTGGGGCGAGTGACAGACTTGGTCACTGTTGAAAATGTTTATGCAGCGATGTACTAATAATTGCCACCCCTGAACCCTGTTCGATCCAAGTAGTAATGCCTTGGACGTGTTACGTATACGAGTCTATTATGTAATGTCTCTTTAGTTGACTGCTGCATCTTAAGGTGTCACTATTAAGTGACAAAGCATGGTACCTCCCTGAGAGCCACTAGGCGATGTCAGTCCTCGGACCACCCCCAGATAGTCGAAAGGATAACAACGAACTTGTAGCTATGCAAAGAGGGTCCACTCTAGGTGGCTTATGTGGTGAGCGCTTCTAGCGTTTCTAGCACGCCGACGTTAACAGCAAATCAACAAAAGCAAATCGGACTTTTTTTTTATGTTGAAGCAATGAAGACGAAGACCATAAGGATATTTAGTCGCCAGTGAATAAAATTGTGTGATAAAACTCGAGGAACAATGATACTGAAATAGGCCAAGAAGCGCTGGTACAGAATGTTTAAATGTTTGAAGCAGTCCTCGATACGACTTCCTCGTCAGCCTCAAATAGCCTCTCATGGCGCTCAAACAAGAATCAACCCAAATGACAAGAATCGACCCCCAATGACAAAAATTGACACCCAATTACAAGAATTGACCCCAATGACAAGAATCGACCCCCAATGACAAGAACGCAGCATAAATGACATGAAATGCTCATTGCCTTCAGGATTTTAGCTGTTATGAACGCCTGGGAGACACAAATTCTTTCACCCGACCAACAGTTTACCCATGGGTATCTTGAACATCGAGACTGACTGTAGCTCAGTAAATAATTTGTCCTTGGCTATTTGCAGAAAATCTGTTGTATTGATGTTATGTTTAGTGGACATCATCATTGTTCAATTTGCCGCAGTTAACGAATTTCATTGACATTAGTCATGTTTGCATCAATTACATGATTTCAGATCGTATCCATCGCGGTATGATGTAAACGGGGTATAATCGCGACCACGATACGATCACGATACGACCAGAGCGATCGTGAAGTTTTGGTCACTCGCGCAAGTCGCATTACAACGTCGTCCATAAGCTCACGAATAGGGGCACAACATCTTCAAAAATTACATGAGGATGCCTGGAGACCTCTTTGATGAGATCCTTGAGAGGATGAGGCGACCAAGAGAAGGTATCAACTACCTACCCTCCTTGGACCCAGTGCTGAAACTGGCACTCACCATGAGGCGTCTGGCCACTAGTGACCAGTATCCAAGCATGGCCTTTAGCTACAAAGTTAGCAAGCCCGCCATTCAGCAATTTCTGCCACAAGTGCCAAGCCAACATAGATGAAGTCTTCAAGCCACCTACCACACCTGCCGAGTGGAAGGAGGTCGCCATAGAATTCGAGAGGAGGTGGCAGGTGTGTCATGCCAAGGATACTCTGTATGGAAGACACTACATATCCGTCAACCGGCGCAGTCTGGGAGCGCGTATTGGAGTTTACAAACGTTACTACTCTGCTCAGTCTAGGAGCGCATATTGGGGTGTCTACAAGTGTTACTACTCCACAAAGTCTAGGAGCGTGTATTGGAATGTCTGCAAGCGTTACCTCTTAACTCAGTCTAGGAGCGCATATTGGTTTGTCTACAAGCATTACTATTCCGCTTAGTATAGAAGTGCGTATTGGTGTGTCTACAAGTGTTACTACTATGCACAGTCTAGGAGCGTGTATTAGTGGGTCTACAAGCGTTACTACTCTGCTCAGTCTAGGAGCGTGTATTAGTGTGTCTACAAGCGGTGCTTCTCCGCTCAGTCTAGGAGCGTGTATTAGTGTGTCAGCAAGCGATGCTATTCCACTCAATCTAGGAGCGTGTATCAGTGTGTCTACAAGCGGTGCTACTCCACTCAATCTAGGAGCGGGTATTAGTGTGTCTACAAGCGGTGCTACTCCGCTCAGTCTAGGAGCGTGTATTGGTGTGTCTACAAGCGTTGTTACTCCGCTCAGTTTAGGAGCGCGTATTGAAGTGTCTTCAAGCGTTGCTACTCCGCTCAGTCTGGGAGCACGTATTCGTGTGTCTACGAGCGTTGCTACACCGTAATCCTTTTGGCGCTTGTCGTTCATGACTACAAATTCCTATGGGTGGAAACTATAGAATTACCCTTGCGAGTGTTTAGAACAGTTCCATACACTCGCATACCTATATGAGAGAGATGGAGACAGATGGAGAGTGATGGATAGTGATGGGGACATATGGAGACCGATAGAGACAGATGGTGAGTGATGGAGACAAATGGAACCATAGGGAGACCGATGGAGACAGATGAAGACAGATGGAGATAAATGGAGACATATATAGGGTGATGGAGCGAGATTGAGACAGATGGAGACATATGGATACTGATGGAGACATATGGAGACATATGGAGACAGACAGAGAGTGAGGAGAGTCATGGAGACTGATGGAAATAGATGAAGAGTGATGGAGAGAGTTGGAAAGAGATGGAGACAGATGGAGACAGATGGAGACATATGGAGGCAGATTGAGATAGATGGAGACAGAAAGATAAATGAAGACAGATGGAGACAGATGGAGGCAGATAGAGACATCTGGAGACAGATGGAGATAGATGGAGACAGATGGATAGTGATTGAGACAGCAAGAGACTGATGGAGAGTGATGGAGACAGAAAAGACTGATGGAGAGCGATGGAGACAGATGGAGACAGACATATGGAGACATATGGAGGCAGATTGAGATAGGTGGAGACAGATGGAGACAGATGGAGACAGATGGAGGCAGATGGAGACATATGGAGACAGATGGAGGCAGATGGAGACCAAGAGAGACAGTTTTGGAGACAATGGAGACCGTATACAGACCAGCTTGCAACCCCCGTGCGTGTCAATGCGGGTGTGGGCGAGTACAGGCCATTTTTCACTCGCAACTCGGTCGTCAGCCCGGTGTAAACGGGGTTTTAGCCACGTTTTGAAGCGCACACCACGCGAATTATTCGTTTACGTCTCATTCGTTTGCGAACACGAGTCACACACGTTACCAGATGGTAGCCACGATCTTACATCGGATCGATCAACCTCAACCGCTAGACGATGTGCGGCAGTAGCTGCGGAATTAGACATGTTTCTCCCTGGTTTTGGCCATGAAGTTATAATCCTTCGAGAGTCGAGAGAAAGCATTCCAGAATAACGCATTCAAAAGACAGGCCCATCAAAGTGTTACAGCTATCATCAAGATATAACAGCTATTAACATGATCTATCAGCCATCATTATCAATATATAACAGCCACCATCAAGATATAACAACTATTATCAAGATATAACAGCTATTATCAAGGTAAAACAGCTTTTATTAAGCTATCACAGCTTTTACAAGATAATCATGTTATTATCAAACTAAAGCAGCTTTAATTAAGATATCACAGCTATCAATTAGATATACCAGCTATTATCAAGATATAACAGCTGTCATTTAGATATAACAGCTATTATTTAGATATAACAGCTATTATTTAGATATAACAGCTATTATTTAGATATTACAAATATAACTGTGATGCAACATCCATAATCGAGATGCAACAGCCACAACAAATGTTTAAGTCTACCCCCGGCCAGTTCCCACGCTCCGGGAGTTTGTTAACAATCTAATATAACCACCTACAGCGCTGACTAGTCTGCGTCCCAGACTCCAAGGGTTCCGCTACTCTTCTCGCCAAAGCCTGGCGTGAGTATTGAAAACAATCAACACGTAAACAGGGCCAGCAGTCAATGGCTAGGGGACCTTGACTAAGGGCGGACATTAAAGAAAATAGTAAACGGCGCGGACGTTTGTTATTTTCGATATTCTTAAGCCTGTATCCGACGTGTTTTGGCAGCGGAAAGGCTATGCGAAACGATTTTTTTCCCGCTATCATCAATCGCAGTGACGTCAGCATAGTATTCCTATGTGCTTTTGTTTGTATCATGGTAGCGCCACCGAATGATTGCAGTGTATTGTAATTTGGGAAGCGATAACCACAGAGCCACTCGAAGAGAATCCTCTTTGCGAAGCTATACAATCTATGGACTTCTCCAGCGGCGGGCATTCACAGCCTGGTGGGGGGCGAGTCGTTTGTGCCAAGCGAACGACGCTTACAGGGCATTCTAAAAACGCCCCGATCAAACCTCGCTGGTGAAAGCCACCTCGAATCGCTTTGTTTGTTTTCGTTTCGTTTCAGATGATACCGTTTCCATACAAGACGAGATTAGAGGCCGATTATAATACACTGTCTTAATCTCTTCAGTCTGCTGTCACGCGAAGCGGCACTATCTGTAAGTCCAAGTCGCTTAAAGCCCAACACTTGGCGGACTTGAGGCAGAATAGCGGAACACAGTATTATACAATCGACCACAGGATATCTGATATTAATATTTGTGAATATAAGCATTCGCTTAAGAGAATTTGATTTAAAATAAATCGCTGATACAAGGACCTAAGGATAAAGAGCAATCGCCGATGAAAGCTTAATGCCAACCCGATTGGCGCAAACTTCGACGGAATTCACAACACCAAAACTCTCTTCTCTTAGTGTGTTATTTATCCATTTGCGATGTTTGTGTTTAGAGCTGCCATTATGAGGACAACGGCTACATGTAAACAACAGAGAAACATCTTCCTGACATCCCTTAGTAGTATTCTTAGACAAGACAAACAAAGCTAGCAAATTTAAGACATCAATTATATGGAACGTCGGCAACTAATTCAGTTCACCGACCGTGCGCATATCACCATCATGTGACTTGAAATCAATTTGTCCAAACGGATAAGGGATTTTTATGAGGCGGGCGCGCATTCTACAACAAATTTGTTGTTTTACGCTGAGCGGCACCCTTAATCACACAGTCGGCGAGAGAAGCAGACACACAATGTATCATCCTGCAATGTATCATCCTGATTAGAACATCACTATAACAAGCTAAGGGTACCATTACGACAGTCGGATATCGAGGAGTAAAATATAATTTGGAAAGTGTCTTCCTTATCACATACAAGAAAACTGGCACATGGTTATCTATGGTGACGTTTGAGAACTAGAATGTTACCTTCGAATGGATGCAAATCTATAGTAGCCAGTAAACTTTACTTACAAATGGGCCAGTAAAATTGTCTGGAAGATGCATGCATACACACATACATACATACATACATGCATACATCCATACATCCATACATCATTCATGCATACATACATACATTCATACATACATGCATACATACATACATACATACATACATACATACATACATACATACATACATACATACATACATACATACATACATACATACATACATACATACATACATACATACATACATACATACATACATACATACATACATACATACATACATATACATACATACATACATACATACATACATACATACATACATACATACATACATACATACATACATACATACATACATACATACATACATACATACATACATACATACATACATACACATAAATACATACATACATACATACATACATACATACATACATACATACATACATACATACATACATACATTCATACATTCATACATACATACACACATACATACATACATTCATACATACATGCATACATGCATAAATACATACATACATACGTGCATACATACGTACATATACAAATACATATATTCGCTAATACATTCATGCAAACATCCACACATACATGCATACATACATACATACATGCATACATTCATGTACGCATATAGATTCAGGCATATAAACAAATGAATGGAAATGATTGTTTAATTATGGCAGTAACGGACAATTCAATAGCTAGCGCATTTGCACATTTGCTTGATATTGAACTATTTTTGATGACATAACAACGAATGCTTTTGTGTGGCGCCTGTTCCCAAGGCTTTATCCTGCTCGAAGGCGCTAAAACTGGCCGATAATTGTTATCATGCATCAAGCGTATTTAACCGACTGGTGGTAGGAAGTGCGTTCCACTAACTTTGCGCGGCATTACAAAATGCTCTGACACCGTGTGAAAATATATTGCGAGATTCGGGGACTTGTCGCAGATGCTTGTCCATAGATCGAAGACCCCTTGCAGATTGATATTCAGCAGTGGGTTCCTATAGGTAGCTTGGCGGGGTTTTATTAACTGCCTTAAAGATGAGTAGAATAATTTAGCGTACGATGCGTCTTTCCAGTGAAGGGTGTGCATCATGCGTTGAATATTTTCGTCGTGCTTTCCTTTTGCATCAAGGCCGTCGGCAGTATTTCATGGCAGTAAAAGATCAGTTTTATCTTCATTCAGTCTTAGAAAATTAATTGCCATCCATTATCTTATCTGTCGGATGCACTTGTCTAATTCGGCTCCAGCATCATTCGCATTGATCTGAGTATAGTCAGCATATTGGTGATATTGCAGACCATTTTCTGACTGCCATGTGGTGCTGAGTAGGCAGTAACCAAGAATGGCCTTAGGACTAATCCTTGTGGCACACCACATGTTAGTTGGTGTGTTTCAGAATACCTGCCTCCAACCCGAACGCATGCCGCCATTGAAGCCGAAAATGTCGGCAAGACGACGTAGCCGAAAATCATGATCGATAGCACAAAACGCTGCGCTGATGTCGAGAGGCACGAGAGAGACAATTATATGCTGGTCCACAGCACAAGCAATGACAAGTGCAGTATCAGGTCTATGGGCAGATTTGTACTCTCAAAACCAAATTTCGATGTTTACAGTATGCCAATGCGTGATGCGACGTCGGGTACCTAAATTGCACTGTTTGCTCAGTAAGTGCCAATTCTTTTCTAGTCATTGATTCTATGATATTGTTTGCACTGTATAATTATTGAATGTAGCAATCTATAAAAACGACATCGGTATCCTGGTCTGCACGTGACGTGAGTTGCAGTACGGCATGCACAAATCACCACTCTTACTTCGCAAATGCACATTGGGTGTGCAGAAACTTTTAACCCGACAATCGTTGTAACTGGCGCTAAAGACAGATGTTGATGCAACATGGAATATGGCATGATAATGGCTACTTTTGTCCATATTCACCGTTAAGACTATGATCTAATACGTACTGAACCAAACATAGCCGTAAGAATTACGTGTGTTGATCATAGAATGCTTCATATAATATAACCTCACCATATGTGTCTTTTCCTCTCAGGCTTTAATCAAATTATGTGGGATATGTTATTGCCACGACTTTCTTGCTGACAGCTATTCAAACATATATCAAAATGCAATTTTGTGCAGTTATCAAACGTAACAAATACATAGTACGATCAATCGTGTAAAAATATATCAATATAGTATCAGATATAACACTGTGCATACTTAAAGGAGCAAATACATACCTAGCGTAAATGCCAGGAACAATTATCAGCAAGCGATGGCGCTGTTTAAAGCCAACAAACTCTTAATGAAAGCGGTATTTGGGCGGTATTTCCTTATCTAGATGCTCGTCTTAAAAACTATAATTTTGCTTTCAGAATAAGATCATAAGTTGGTTAGGCTATATGTGCATCTGGATTTACAAAATGTTAATCTTAAATTTTACGGTTATATTATAATGAAATTTATACCACCTTTTTCAAAATTAAAGCCATGTGTTCAGATAATATTTACTTAATAATAAAATAATCTTAGTTCGGTTCAACAAGCGTCGTTATACAATTTTTAAAAGGCTTCAAAAATAATGTGCACAGCGTTTAGCCTTGTGTGTATCTTGACGCTAGCGCTTTAATGAATTATCTCAGATAATGGCTTCTGTATAAGTCTAGAGTAACAACTGCCAGTGCTTGTTCAATCTCAACAGCGAACCACTCAACTAAACCAATCACACGATAATGGGCGCCTTCATTAGGACCCAAGGACATTACTAAGTACTTGAGGGAACCCAATCACAGTCAAAGTGAGCCCGCCATAGATTTTCGCTGGTCTTATATCCAAAGCGGTCCTTCTGTATCTTCTGTTGTAATGGATAAAACAAACAGTTCAAACAGTACAATATTAATACAAGAATTGTGTCTTGGGTTCTATACACTAGGATAGTGACATTTTCGACGTGATGTTCTATTCAGATATTTGATAAAAGCTGATCCGTTTCCTCAGTGGTTAAGATTACGCGTCGTTTGTTGCTGCTTCTGCCTCGGTCTGGTTGATTACCTTTTACAGCCTAAGCTAATGTTATTTCTGACGAATATGCTAGTATACATCTGGAATATACCATAATGTGCTCATAAGTTTTTTGACCTTATTTAAGGCACATGTACATCGCGGATGGTTACATTACTGGCTAATAAGGCGTGGGCTCTCTTTAATTACAGGTTCAACAAACATGCAAGAGTTCAGTTAAATGATAACCTTGAAAGCAACCTTTTTATAATACGACAATAAACACTAGTCATTCGTTGGCGTGGTGTGTCGGGTGTTAAGGGGGGCTGGGGCGATAGAGCGATTGTAAGGGGGAATGTCGTACTTGAATATGCGCGCGGATGGTGTGGCCTGACAAATGCACAAACATGTTTAGTCAATGAAAAAAATTATGGTCAATGCAATCGTATCGAATTGTATTGATAATATGTATACAAATGCACATGTGTTGGTATAAGTTTGATATGCTCCAGTGTTCTTTATATCTACATGTCGATAAGCTAGGCAAGTTAAAACGATCAGGTCAAATGTTCATAATGGTGTTCTGCCTATATGCAGTTCCAGCATGACTATTGCATGAAGTTTTACTCCGATCGAACGAAATTAACTGGTGACACATAAAGTGTCGCTAGTCCCATCGCCATGCATCCATTGTAGTTGCGCAATCGATCTTGGGGGACGCCCCGCGTGCAGCGAGAAATAACTGGTATGCCCTGAGTACATACAGCTATAATTACTTAAATGCACCGGGTACAGCTAAGGCTACATCAGCGATTATTGTGTCGGCCTGGCTGATATAATGTTCATTACACAATCACATAATGCACATTAACGCATAAATGTTATATTCAATGACGTAACATATGACACTACAACAAGTTATCGGACACTACAAAAATCTTGTCAAACGGAAAATTTTACTGGAAAGTGTAGATTTATTTATTCCGGGCATGGCGATAATACCGTTGCGCATAGCAGGTGCAAACAGGTATCACAGGTGTTCTCGCATTGCGTCACGGCCACGTTTGGTGAATTAATTCAACTACGGGCAATCATCAAGCAATTGAAATTTTCAAATGAATCCCGCTAATGTGATTCATTGACAGTCAGAATGCCTTAAACTCGGCGTTTTTGCCTGTTTCGATTACACATAGCTAATTCCCGAATAAAAAGCATATGTTCCATACAAGTTCAGTTTTCAGGATGTTTGGTCGTGAATACATCAGACAACCTCTCACGAAATTCTGCGACATCCGTCGTCTCCCCAAGCCCTCACCGCCAACACTTTTTCATCCAGGCATAACGATATACATACACATACATACATACATACATACATACATACATACATACATACATACATACATACATACATACATACATACATACATACATACATACAGACATACATACATACATACATACATACATACATACATACATACATACATACATACATACATACATACATACATACATACATACATACAACATACATACAGACATACATACATACATACATACATACATACATACATACATACATACATACATACATACATACATACACACATACATACATACATACATACATACATACATACATACATACATACATACATACATACATACATACATACATACATACATACATACATACATACATACATACATACATACATACATACATACATACATACATACATACATACATACATACATACATACATGCATACAGTCAATGAGGAGGAAACAACCGGGTTGTCGGTAGCTCATCAATTCCAAAATCATCCTCAATTCCCTTCGCGTCATTGATTTTAAAACCTGTTCAGTGCTGTATATTTATCGAATGCCGCTGTCTGTGATGAGTCATCTATTTTTTGTCAGTGATATGAGCTGTATTCCGCAATTTACCACTTCATCTTTGTAAATGCCCAATGGGTGTGATGTTGTGTTTGAGTGATCGAAAATTGTGACCGGACTATAGTTGCTACTAAATTCCATCATAGGTGTTGAGGCAGTGAGGAAACACGGATTACATGCGCTGACAAAAGATTGATCAAGCTCAAAGCACCTTACCATTCGTGCCTTTTCCTCTTACGCAATTTCCTCTGCCAGTCATATAATATGGGATATGTCATTGCCACGACTTCCAATTTCCTGCTATCCTCTCCAAGACAGCCTTTCAAGCACATTTCACGATGCAATTCTGTTCAGATATAGACTGTGACAATTATATTTTCCCATCAATCATGTCAATATAAAATCAAATATAGCACTGAGCCCATCTAAAGGCACACATACATACGAAGCTTATTATGCTTGTGGGACCGCTTGTCGCTTTCCGGCTGTATTTGTCATCACTATGAGAGCACTTAATGTTTGAGTTTTATGTATTTGTACGCTGTTCTAACCCAGCCCCTTTTTCATATGATTGTATTATAAGCTAGATTCAGGCCTTTATAATACGACAATGCGATTTTGAGGATGTACACCGGGTTACCCTCTTCTTTTAAAGTTAATTTGTGCAACTGATACAGTTTTCATTTACGTTTGGATACAATTAATCTATACATTCAAGTTCAGAGTAACACGAGTCTTTTTAGTGAGAAAATATAACTTCAGGCAGAGTGGTTATGCATGTACAACTAATTCCCTATTACATTAACACCAGAGATGCGGATCACCAACAAACTTCGTCGAAAATATTTAATTGTCGGCTTTAACGTTGTTGATAGCTCTGAAGATGCCGAAAGTGACTAAGTGCTCGCATTTATGGAACTAATGTCCGCCATGTAGACATGTGAAATGAATGATCGTTCTGATGATGCGCTCAATATAAACATAAATGTAGGACTAAAAAAATATTTTCCAACTGGATATTCGGCTTAATATTTGTTTCTTTATAAGTATATTTGCGGATGTATCACAAATGAGCTTTTGTGCCAGAATAAATGCATTAGTCAATTGTGCACCTAGACGCAGGTCGGGAATGTGGCTGCTTTTTATTCACACTACGTTCTATTTTGTAAAGTGAGTGAACGGCATGTTTCTCTTTTATAGCTGAAACTTGTGTGTGTAATACGAATAAACCAAAGCGCAATTTGGGAGGTGCGTATTGTGTTAGTAAATGTTAGTTTAAGCTTTCAATCATTTAACTTAGAAGTGGTAATGTACTCACTGCTGCGGATAAGCTTTTAGACACTGCCACTTACGTATTGACACTTCTTATATTGGTGGACCGTATACTATAAACAAATGACACAAATTTTATTCATCACGACTTGCTTAAACAATTGCCAATGAGCTCACTGGAATTGTTTTGAGGCGGCTTTTTGAGAGACATCTCTATATGCTGTGTCCCAGTATAACGGAGAATCATTAAATCTAGCAAAGTACATTTACTACACTTATATAACAACATGCCTCCCTAACATGAATACTAGTCGCTTTGATGTCCGGTCCAATACGTTTACGTGTCTGCTACTTGGTATATATTGCATATTCTTATACGTGATAGTGCGGACTGCCGAGTGATAACTATTTTATCAAACAAGTTGATTCGTCAGAAGGTCCTTCGAACTTGCCTATAGATATTTAACATATGCGCTTAATCGACAACGGTTTTGAAAAAGACCGAAGGCTGTGATAATAATCCATGTTTAGAGCAATTTTGATCAGAGCAAATATTGTACTTTGGAAGTTCTCAAGTGCATGCCGCCAATTTGTTTTTTTGGTAGACAACTTGCTGTTATACAGTTAAATATGCTGTTTGTGCATTCGTTGACGTGCGTTAAAGAAACAATAGTTAATATATTAATTAGCCCGTGAAGTCACTTTGATCAGCGCTAGAGAAATTGACATGGGGGATTCGACCGATTTATAGATATGGAATGAAATGTCAGAATACATGCAAATACAGCATGCTGGAAAAACAAACCATCGTTGTAAAAAGATATAATTCGCTGACCGCTGTCTTCGTGCTCTTCTCGTAAATGTTTTAAACATACATTTTAACCAGTATAATATTGATTAAAGGGTTGTGTCTTTGGTTCAATACCCCGGAATTTCAACGTTATTTCCAATGAACTGTATGCTTGTTATAACCGCAGTCCGATATGATTGTCATAGTATGGTTCTGCACCTTATCTACTGTACAATCCAAGCCTGAATGGTTCTCTTACCGGGCGTTCTTAACATCTACGATTGTTGCATATATCATATACCTGCCGTTCTATGCAAAGTCTACCGAGTAGAATCCTTACTGGCACTTAACTATCGTGCTGCCAGTAGTTTCGCTCTGCGCATCACAATATTTCCTTTTGCAAGTTCACTGGCATATACTTGCTTCTCTTTTATCATCATATTTGTACGCAACGAACATCGCTAATGTCCATTCGTTTAATGCAATCACTGAAATACTTAAGGCAGGTTCTCAAAACGTGCTGCTAGTTGGAACTTCAATCACTCACACCTGCCACCTATTTTCCCATTGGAAGCAGTATAACATAATACAACCATGAGCAGCCTCCATAATACAATCACGTCAGCATTCTTGGACGGCCATCGCCATTATACCATAACACATATACCCATAGACAGGAGAATAACACTCGCGTGCCCCGACTCAGCAAAGTGCAAGTAAGGAATGCCATTCGCGTGACTGAAAAGAGAGATATTAGCGTATTTGTGATACAGGTGTCGACTCGTTGCAAATGTCACAAAGATGCAACAACAGGTGCGGGGCTTGCATTCAATCATGTGATTACGATCCCAGGCATTTCAAGGGTATTCTGCAGAAAGGAAGTTATGACCCTAGTGTTACAGTAATGCCAAGCAGTCTAATCTTATATTCGAATATGGAGCTGAAATAAAGCGTGTTAGCTACCATCAACCGCAAACCAATCATTCGCTGATGTTGTATCTTGTTGAAATTTACAAACACGTTAAACATAAACAAAAATTATTTTATTGCTCAATTATAGATTGCAAATTAATATGGCAATTTCATGCCTAGTAAACTTACGTTGCATACGAAGAATGCTAATGGCCGTCCACGCCGCAATTTTATAATCTAGAGCAAGAAAACCACTTGAAAATGAATATGACGTGGGTAATGACTGATGTCTTTCGGTGATAATAAAGGCGCCTGCTAGGGTGTCAAAATATGATTACCCGTTTCCGCATCTGAAATGAAATTAGGTACCCCTAAATTATATAGAAGCCGTAACTTGAGATCATTCATTAGAGTGCTGATACGACGTTATAAGTAAGCACATAGTTGTCGTGTGCACATTACTTATCTTTGATTCCGTCATATTTATGTATGACGTAGGTGGGCGTGTTGGCGTCACAGACTACAGTATTTCCTAAATCTGCATTCATATTGGTTCTTCATGAAAGTCGTATAATTGTGACCTCACTGTAATTCAGTGATATATCAGTTTTATTTACACGAGGCAGCCAAGTTTACAGTATGGCGATATATGCATGGGATCACCTTTTATGTTCATCTAGACCTGTAATAAATGGCGTATGTAAGCGTCAATGTGGTCGGTATTTACAGTATGTATGCTGCCATTTATAACGAATTAAATGAATGTTATGTGTCGGTTAACTTCAGTATAAATATATTTCCGCCTCTGTTATGTGTGAATGTGAGGTCTCAAGGCGAAGTTTCTCACATGATGTGATAGTTAAGTGAACATTATAAAGTTGTCAAACCAGCGTGTTTCTATGAGTGTGCTGTCGGGTTGATAATCAGATAATTGTTTTGCAAAGCTGTATGTGGTTTCAATACCAAAATAAATGATAGAATGGCTAGATTAACGGACATTTAGGGCAGTCGTATTATTGCTCAACGATATGGCTGTTTAACGGGCTAATGCTTTCTAATATAGAGTGAATTAGAATGTGCGCACGCTTAGGTTTTGCAAAGGTCCTGCGGGATGTTGATATGCTGTGATATGTTGTGCTTCATCGTGAAAATATCATCGGCGGACATAACGAAAGCGAAAACCATATGTTTTCACGGCTGAAGTTTCCTAAATAGAACTAAGCAGTTAGGCACCTGTTATATTGACACGAGACACACAAATTGACCGTATTCGACTCAAAGTGGGAAATGCCGGTAGGGGTCATTATTAACTAGCAAATGACTCAATCGTTGTTACCGCGAATATATATTCACAGAGCGTTTGTATACCCTATGCTCAGGAAAACGCCCGTAAGGTGCATTGAGTACGCAATATTAGGCAGGATATCACACCGACGGCCCATTCATACGACCGGGGATTGTACGTACAATGAAAACATAGATAATAGTCTCATACTTCTGTATTGGTAACACCATAGTGGTGTGCACCCTTAGACGCCCTTCTTCAGTTAACGTTCACCGTCTCATAATCAAGGTTTGATAAACACGCCGCTTCAACATTCAAGAGGAACATTTGTCTTCCCGTCTCCGTTGCGTGTGCTTTTACAGTCCCACCTTCAACCAGGCTGGAATGTATAACATCTCAAGATATAAATTATTTCGTTCTTTAATTAGTAATTAGCATTTGAGATTGTATCCACATATCTAACTTCTTTACACTAACATACCCTAACAAGTCGCTGTTATGTACATTAATTATTGGAAGCTTTTTTGCTTAGCGTTTGTAACTTGATAATATAGCAGAGAGGTAAGACAAACCTTAGCCAAGATAAGTTTTATAACCAGCCTTTCGTCACTGTTGCGGATGGAACACATATAGCCGCTTGTTGACAATCTGCCGTGTCAGCCAAAATTGCTGCCAGGTATTAAATGATTGAAATTTATATGAAAAAGTGGTGTTTTTCCGTGTGTTGTTGCATTTCTCATTAAATAGTACCTATTCGGGATTCCTCAAAGTTGTATCACAATTGGTGGCACTTTCATGCAAGTACCTTCCATAAATACCGAGTTTTAATGCGTGCAAAAAAAATTATTCATCTTCAGAACATATGTGTTAGTCTTGCAGACTGGAGCTATTCACGATCCTGCATAAGGCTCTATGTTTAATTCGAATGGGACAGACATGCACGGAAGTAGGTCTCATCGTATACAATCGTCCATTATATTCGCATCCAGTGACCAATGTAACATAACTTTTAATTACTGTTTAGAACATGGGAAATGCTTTGCATTGAGAATTGCAAGTATTTGTTCAATCATGGGAGCAATTATTGCCACGCAAGCGTGAAATGTTATATGTTCAAATGAATAACCAATCAACTATTACAATAATCTAAGATTGCTAGCATAGCAGTTAAGAGGTTTGTTTCTGGACTTTAGTGATCGGTATTGTCTCTAACAATACCGATCGAACCCGTAACATGACAAATGGACGAGTGTCCCACATTATTCGTAATCAGTTGACGCTAGTGTTTAATATGTGTTGCTTTTAACATTTCAATATCCCCTCATTATATACGCAAACATGAATTTCAGAATCTGATTAGTCAAGTCATTACGTTATGGCGTTTTCAAGAATAATGAAAACACATTAACAAACTTTTACCCTCCTGGGATCTAATCAGTAATCATTTTGTCATCATAGACATAATGCATTCACGCCAATCTTCCATTTCATTGACGTCTCGGATGATTAGTAAACAGTTATCAGTTATCATATGCACGATAAATCTCAATTAGTGTTAGTCAGCGTCGCCGATATTCGAAAAATAACTTAGGTGCACTGATAAATCATTTTACGACTCAAGAACAGTGAGAGTTTCGTCAACGCTAATGACATTTTCTGCTAAGAGCACATCACTGGAGTAATTCAGGATAACACCACTATGCATTGTCAGTCGATTCGTCGATGCGGTCTAGCATAAGAATATACCTTGATGATAAGAACAAACATAATATACCGATTAAATCAGGTAAAACTCGATTGTAGCATTGGTTTTATGCCAATGCGCTCAAAGGTTAAATCAATTCATTAAAGGCTGCATTTGGCATGTGTTCTATTCCGCATAATGTTCAAAGTGAACATACTAAAGTTTGAATGTTATAATGTGACGCCAAAGTGAACTAGAATTCTATTAAATTATTCTAGTGATTACAGATATGACTTTGGATAAAGACATGTAAGGGCAATGTCCGGAACGGCCGTGCCAAATGAGATGCGTTGTTTATGAATCTTACGTGACAAGAAACCACTATTCCAACGATCATGCTACTCGATCAGAACGCATCGCGTGATGCTGAAGAAACTCCCGATTGCCTTAAAAATCCGAATGGCATAGCGTTTCTGGAATATTTCAAACTGGTATCTCATGAGTGGACCTGGCTATGATTACGTTTAATCTACAATGCTTTGTCCCCGACCCTACCAATAAGAAGATAAATCTCTGTGGCACGGTAATCGTATGTCGAAGGTCCGTCTGAATGCTGGTGTTGTTTTAGGGAACGGCGAATAAATGCAATGCTTATACCAGAGCCACAAATATCAACATAACATAAATACTTTTATGTCGGTTCCCATAATTAGCAATACTGCACACATATATCGTACACCGTTTAAATCTTTATTATCTACGGTGAATCATAATAAGGTTATTAACCACGATATGACGACCTGTTATTTTTTCAGAATACAGTGAGCGGCGATTTCTATACCACCGTAGGTATTAAAATGTGTCTAGACTGTGGTCCATTAAGATTCTTTTTTGTTAGTCTCACAACTTGTTATACGGAAAAATAATGATACTGATGAGCAAGAAAAAGTGGATGGAAGTACACAATGACACTTTTTGTTCACGTTAAAAATATAGATTAGTTGCGCTTACCATGTACCCAAATTGTTCAGCAAGTGCGTTTTGACGAGACGACACCTTGCCAAGCAACATGCACGTAGTCAGGTAGCTAAACCGCCTATGGCTTTACTCACGCCTGTGAGCCTGCTGTATTAGATACCACTAGCAATGTGTATCATATCATGCTGCTTGACTTGCTGCCCAGTTATATGCACCGGAAATCAACTTAAGATTTGTTACAAGATACGTTAGCTTTTTAAAAAAACGCATTTAGCATCGGTGTGATTGGTATTTATAGTGGGCATGCTACCAATTGCGCATGCTTCCACAAAGGCTGTTTCATTCGTGTATGCCTATCGCTACGCTTATATCATATGGTCCAGTCTCTGTTTTTACCTGATAATAAGAAATAACCTTATCAATATATCTTCGCATTTACTCAGCGTAAGTAAGTTGATTTAGTAAAATTTTCTAATAAATTATGATCTATAAGCAATACTTCAAAAGCAATTGGCTGATTCAATTGCATTGCTGACATTAGCTAAAGACCTTCTGATCATCTGCCAACAGTAATAGCTATCATGTCATTTTGTACCAAGGCGAATATTCCGATATTTTGAAGCTTGAATATATCGGGTGTAAACCTTATCGATCGTCTTGATGAGGCTATAATAGGTCGCTTGTCACTTATTACCCTATAGATAACGTTAATCAGATCGAAATCGGCATTTGAATTGTGAATGTGCTTTTTCAGGTGGTGCAACTGTCAACGAGCACCGTGCGTTATTTTGTAACATTACCACTGACACATTCTAAAGCTACGTTCTCCAGAACAATGTCATTAGTAAGTCAGCGTTATATCATGAAGCAATCGTCGTATTAAGATTGGCAGCTTAATGGGACTCATCGGGTGGCTTTGGAATTCAATACAACCATAATCCAGCTTTGTGGTTTAATGTCGCGTTTAGATACAGTTGATGATGCAGATGACTTTTTGGCATTGCTTGTCATAATTGTGTTTCTTTTTGGTGCATGACGCGCATAGTGATAGTTATTCGATTATCCATTTCAATTTTTTACTGTAGCAGTGACACGAATTGTCGAGACACAGGCATGCTTCGGATATTGGATACAAATATTTCTTTGGTAACATTTAGAAACAACTGAAACATGCCCTGTTTTTTTACTGTATCGGCTTCTCATTATCGTGTTTCCTGAATACACGTGTTCATAACTTAATTATTGATTATGCAATAGTATTGACCTATAATCAAATTTGTCTACAGTTCTTATTTTTCCCGATAGCCTTCACCTATAATGCTTGGCTTATATTATGGAATTTGTCGATTATCATATAAGACGCAATAGAACTGCAGTCAGCAGCAGTGCCAACTTGGATGCATTTGATCTCCTATTGAGTTTCGTGATCAGTACATAAACTCGTGTATTAAGACAAGAGCACAAAAACATACTCAAACAGTCCTGTTAGTTAGCGGTAATCAAATTGAAGGATTTTAATATATTTCGTTATATATAGTCATATTGCCAGAGTTAACGTTGTTGAAGTAATTGACTGATGTAACCACAGGTAGAGCATGCTTCGAATTACAATTATAAATACGCAAAAAAAACCTACCGATAACACACATAAAATACGAGGTTGATCAAAGTTCGACAATTAATATCGTAACCAAAAAAGGTCCAAATGGTGGACGAAGCACTTATTATGCATACAGCGGTATAATGAACACTGTAGCTGCACCACTGGAATATACTGCACGATAGTTTGCGTAATGATATGCGCACCATAGCACAGAGACACATGTTTATATTCATATGCTAACATATAACCTTCATCCACAAACCGACACATGAACTATAACACAAGGCGCATATTCATAGACAACTCCATTTTATGCCGCATGGGTATTCTATACCGTTAGGATTTCTTCTCAACCGGTGTTCCGTGATGAATGCGTTGATAGTCGACAGAGGGTCACATATAATAGTTGAGTTGCCCTAATTATTTGCAGACCGAAAATCAACGCAGCTCGATGTGATGGTAATATTTGTTATCCAAAAATGCATAAATAGCGATCCTTCGTGGACCCATATTGAACAGTTTGTATCAACCGAAGACTTATCCTATACTGTGTGCGAAGTGTGGATATTTGCGTGTGATGCAGTGCGTCATGAACCAGTACAAACTGTGCTGTTTGTGGCACTACAGTTCTTACCCTTCCCAATAATGTTTACCCATAATCCTTGACTAACCTCATTGGGTTTGAGGATGATCACATTATACGCAGTAGTATACATAGTAGCGGTTCTGGGACACAACCTCTCCCATGTGACTACTACAGCCCTTGGCAGCTTATACAACATTTTTGCTCACCCTGATCTCGCTGTTCTATTACCAATGAAGGACGGAGCGTCGCCAAGATCGTACTTAACCGGTTTATACAAGATATTTGTTCACAAAAGAGCGCCTCGGACCCAACCCCAAGTGGGGCCGAAGGGCTAGTTTGTTGGTAATCTAGTGTGCCCATAGGTCCCGGTATCTACGCCGTTCAAAGCTATCCAACGCTTTGGGTCAAAGGGGAAGAGAGACACCTTGTTGACGTGCAACCCATAGAGCTTATGACCCTCACTACGAAGCATGTTCATCCCATGGCAGAACTGTTTCTTTGTGACGAGAGACTCCATGCAATGAGCGTGGCGTAGATGCTTCTTCGCCACCACCTTCTTCACACCCTTAGCTCTTTTTATCTCGCCCTCATCAGACATCAGGATAGAGTACATTTAAGGGCGCAAACCGACGTACTCCTTGATGGGCACGCCAGCGCACTCATTCTTCATCTTACCCAGAACCTTTTTGATTTTGTCACTGTGCAGGGCATGAAAAGGGTCAAAGTTACTAGTGTCAAAGAGATGCCCATCCTCCCTCATATCAGCATACACATCAGATGTATGGACCTCGAGAAGCAGCGAGTTTGTGTCTGTGTATAGGAGGCCAAGGTTGTTTGCGTATCTGGGCTTCATGGTATTATAATAAAAGTAATACATCAAGTGCGTTGAAAGATCTAGAATGCACATACCCACATAAACCGGACGGTTTAAGATTGAACGGGTCTTGTTCATATGCAGGGCAGCCAGATCATCGTCAAACACTCTTTGTCGAGCATAGGTGGGGCTGGCCACAAGCCTCCGTATTTTCTCTTTTTCCGATGAGCGCACAGTCTTGACAACGACCCGCCTCTGGAGGTTCGCCATAGTCTTGCCAAACACAGAGTAATACATCAGCTGATACAGGTCCTTCTCAAAGTCGCTGGTGGCCACCTTATGCAGATCTGTATTCTTCCTAATGTAAGGCTCCATCTCGGGGCTCTGGTGAAAGACAAGTGCACAATGAATCTTGGTAAGTCTCATCCCCAAAGACAGATACAGCTTGAGGTTCCTGTAGTATACCACATACTTCTCCTTGTTCCACAGGTTGGGCACCAGCTTCTCAACTCTATTTCCGGTGCTCCCCAATGCACCTAGGGGATCTTTCTGGTAGTCCGAAAACTAGTCGTTCTCTACAATAAGTCGCTCCTGTGAGGGTAATCGTTGTGTTCGTCATGAAGCGCAGCAGGATACTCCAATTCAACCTCAAGTATGTAACCCACTTCAGCATCATCGGGGTCCTGGATGTCTAGGTTCTCAGGCCGTTCCACCCACCCAATACCCGAAGTAGGTAGGGCTTGGCTCATCGCCCACCCATACAGGTTGTTGGCATCGAGGTACTGGATATAGCTCACTGGCCTATTCTGCTCAAATCCCTCCACGTATGGGTTGTTCGCTTTAGCGTGGCGGTGCGACACCATGCCTATCCCACCGCGCAGCCCCTTCTCAATAAAGAGATGCTTGTCATAATCGCTGTTCGAGTTCCACCCCTGTGCTCTTAAGAAGCGCATCCCACGACAAACTGGGGCTGGTATTGTAGTGGGCCGGATTCAACCCGTACTGCTTAAGATAGGTTTTCCGCAATGTTTCAAACACATCTGCCAGGAGCAGCACAACCGTGCGTAAGTATAGGTCATGGTAATTCCCCATGTTTTTGCAACCGAACGCGTTCCAGACTTTCTGTGCATGGTCCGAGGCGCCCTTAGGGTGAACAAATAAATTGTCCTTCATTGGTAATAGCGCAGGGAGATCAGGGTGAGCAAATATCTTGTAAAAGCTGCCAAGGGCTGTAGAAGTCACATGGGAGAGGTTGTGTCCCAGAACCGCTACCATGTATACTACTTACGCAGTACGCAATCCTGATTGTTCAAGCCTCATTTCGTCACCAGCTCAGCATAATGTGTTAATTAATGTGAAACGGCAGTCATTAACAGTGTATTATTTCTCATCCAATTTCATGATCAGTACCTATACTCGTGCATTAAGGCAAGAGGACAAAACACAAACCCAAGCTATTTTTTTCCCGCTGTGAGAGCATGTAAAGCGAGTAAATGGTATCATACATTGAATATTGTGATATATTTCGATAAATGTTCTTATATTATTAGCGTTAACTTTGTGGAAATTGTGAACTTTTGTAATCGAAAGCAGAATATGCTTTTAAATAAAATAAACAAATTTAAAAAAAAACATAGAGAAAACTCGTAATATATGAAGTAATGACTCTAGCTGCGTAGATATGGCAATATCAAAAGTTGTAATAGACATGAATATTTAGATGGCACATGTATGTGGTGGCATATTGGTCAAAGTCAGTGCTTGATATCACTGATGGTATCCCAGGTTTGAGAAAAATGCACTTCTGGCTATACATTCACGCCATTAATCCATCATAAGGTGAGTAACACTAGCACTAAGTAAGGTAGCTTTAATGTCAATTAAGACCCAAAAACGGATGAGATATTGCAAATTGCATTGCATCTATTCGCCCCTATCCTGTGATTCTGCTTTGTTCGGATAAATAACCATTTTGCCTTAAACATGGCAAACTAAAATATGTCCCACAAATCTGTCATATCTGAGCGCAAAGGTCAAAATGAGAGAAATGCTTACATATTACTCCCATGCGTACGCCAACGTATGAACTATAATGAAATTCAGCATTATACAGGCAAGATGGCTGTTTATTGATACACTAGTGGTGTGCATTTAAGAATCGCAACTCTCTAACATAGCCACTTGGCCGAATGTGCCGTGCGATGAAAACGCTGACACTGTAACCCAATGAGCTATAATTTGTGATTACTGTCGACAGCATTCTGTCCTTATTGAAGCCGTCTTTTACTAGACACATGACGGTAAGCAAGCGTAAACAAACCCATTTCATGACGCAGTGATAGGTTTATCTTTATAGTTTCCTCTTGGTCGTCCGAGTTGAATGCGTTGATAGTCGACTGTAGTTGTCTGGCTCTTAACCCTTTCAGACCCAAAATCAAAGCAGCCTGATATTATGACTACAAGGCAATTTGGTTGATATGACCCTGTCTGCTATATGATTTCGAGCTTCCATGCGTGCGCCTTTATCAATATACAATAGTGCATTCATAAGACACACGACAATATATTAATGTATTATAATTTGGCTTAACTATGACGGGTGTCTCTTAAATACTATATTGGTCAAAACATTTTTATCGGCACCAAGTGGTTCATTAATTTTGTCCATTGCAATAATGGTGATATTCAATGAAGTTGTGGTGACAACCAGTCTGAGTTTGTGGTAAATGACTGAGGCAATTATTTCAAACCAGACTTACAGGCAACAACAATACTACTAAAATATCCGACCGATGGTTTTTGGTCATCTTCACGTAAAGATACGCCGCGCGCTATAAAAATTCGAACATAACCCTATTTTGCTCCAGTTCTTTATGCTCCCAAATTTCGAGGCTTTATTCCGCTTATTATGGTGATCTTACATCATGTAGTTCTGAATAGTCAGCCTATGACGTTCGAGAGGGCTTTGGAGCATGATAAAAATACGTAAAAGAGAGAAATGTGAAAGGTAAATATGTTTAAACATTGTAGAAGTCGGGATGAAACCATGAATTTGCTCTGAGCGAAAGCATGTCTGAGACATATTGTCAAATCCTTATTGCTTTTGCTTGTAGCAGATACATTGCGCAAACGTTTCGGGAAGTTATCAGTGACACAATCGACGGCTACGGCTGTGGATGTGTAAATAATTATGTTCTATTCCACATATATTTTTCAGGTGGCTTTGTAGCGTGCATTTGCGTAAAAGGTATGTCAAGTATTATATAACAGCATACACCTTTTGTTGCGATGAAGTTTGCGGTATAATGAAATATATAGCGCATTCGGTTTCCATTACGCCCGTCTCAACTTTAACCGACATTTACATTGTGAATAGGTTTAATGTGAACATGACTGGACAAAATTGTACATCTATACAAAATCGCTGCAGCGAAATTACCAAAGAGCCAACACAGCAAGCTATACATAAACATGTCAAATTTACAGCTATATACATCTAAACCATTGAAAACAATGACTATATGTCATTCTATTGCTGTAAGCGATTATACTCTGTTCTGGCAGGTGATAATCTTATACAATGGTTTCCATGACAACTTTAACAATAGCAATAATAATCCTAGCATTGCTTAGTCATGGTGGGAGGCGTCAATCGGTTTAATTGCCCAATGATATGGTGCGTTTGCATTAAAGACAGCTGCCCTTATCTCAGCAATGAACGTTATGATACAAGAAAAATCTGTCGTAAATAACTGAATGGAATTGCTAAAGTCATTCGGAAACCTAATCGAGCCCTAGTTTGCTCGATTGAATGTTGTATTATGTCTAGCATATAAACACAGTTTGAATGTAGCAGTAATAAAAAGTGTCAATCACGTCAAGCGTTAACAGGGAGAATAGTAATTGGCGTCCTTCCTATTTATTAGTCAATGCAAACCACCAGATTCACTTACACTGTGATGCGCATGACTTGGACCCATAATACGCATCAGCGTAGAGCATTTACGCCATGCAATGGTTTCGGTTATCTACATGTCGATTATTTGATGTGTCCCTGTGGGTCAGTGTGGTGATCCTAAAATAAACCTTAAACAATAATGAATCAGTTGAGTGGCTCGGCCGCAATCTAAGTCGTCATATTAACGGCCGTTTTTTTTTGCATTTGCATGTTCATTTCTAGTGATGATAAACCGCAAGCATGCAACATTTTCTATGTTTACATCACTTGTCGTTTTTTAAATTGATTACCGCGGCGATACGTGAAACTCGTACCCAGTCATCTATTTGGATCACAGGAGTAATATTCTGAAATTTTTTGTACGACCCGAATCCACTGACAACATCATCGGCCACATAGATCAATGTCAATCACAGTCACTCACTCAGTCTATGCTTCCATGGTACATGTTGCAATGAGTTATGGAGCGTTTCATGTTAAGGTGACGTTCTTTCGTCTTAATTAGTCAGGGATTCGGGAAATGGTGACTTGTTTGGCATATTAAGGATTGCAAAAATGGTGCAGGGCAACCCATATACGCAGCGGAAACTGGCTAGCATACAGGTTGTTAACACAGAAAAACTGCACATCCTCTGCTCTCGTTAATGGCGCTGTAGAGACTCATCACACGCTGTATAATTCATGGGTGGTTCAAGCCGCTTTGGGCACGCCTCTTACGTGTATTTTCCTGCAATTATTAGCAGCGATAAGCACCATGCCGCATGGACTATACACTATAACGCTCTTTGTTACCAAACTAGCCGGAAGCAGCTGTCGATTTAGTTAAGATGCTATAATATCAATTACAGCAGCTTTTGCTGTTCAAGAGCCCCTTTTTTATATCGGCTCTCAAGTTTACATATATTACTGCATGGGTCGTGAGCAGCGCGAATTGTTCGTTTTGAAAGGTGCATATCTATATTGTGGGCCGGAAATGCTTTTAACTGACCATGTATACGAGTATGAGTAAAATAAGTCTCATAATATCGATACTGATAACGTTCATAATATTGATGAAAACAATAATAATGAATTGCAACAATAATAACAATTACCTATGTCAAAACTCCTCCTGACTGGAAATGTTCCGGTTGACAACCAGGTATTGTGATTCATTCGCACCGTGGCCGTTACGACGAATTTGCTAAATTAGATAAAGGTAGAATGCTTCATGTCGATCAGACGGAACAGAACGGGTAGGAAGGTGAGACTGTTTTAACTCAACTATCGTGATTGATGCATGTTTACTCTTGCCGCGTGCCGACGATAACGCAAATGGCTTCGGCCTAGTGTTTGCTTTTTGCTGGATAATCAAACCTAGCGCGTTTTTGTATGTAATCCATAAGTACACTAATATCTCAATCATTTTCGTTCAATTGATGCCACAGCGCGAACTAGCTGATTATATTTTACTGCAATGATAATGTCGTCGAAAATGTGATATTATTATAATACACATAAATAGCCTTACAAATTAAAACTTACTCCATTGCAATAAAATACAAACGCAAAAAAACATCAAAGGATCGTGGTTTTAGAGCATTACCCTATCATCAATTCAGTATTTAATACAAACCTTGCCTCCGAGACAGAACGAGCCACAACTCATTGCAATTACCTTACCTTGACCTTTAAGCTAAAACGGAAATGCATCTGATCTTACTAGAAATGCAAAGAACGCCTACGTCCCACGGTACTCATCATTCACTGTTCAAGTCATATAATTGCTATGATTATAACAATTACCTCTCGAGCAAGGCTGGCGAATACAAAACAAATGGTTCAAACGGGAGCATAGTGCTATTCCAACGAAGTTGGTGGTGCAATGGGTCGGGGCTCCTCAGCCACGAATGAAGACCATATTTATTTCTCACTCGTACAGTAGTAGTTCGTATTGGCTTCTGACAAGTAGGCATTGATACTATTTGATGGTACAACACTTGCTTGCAGCGAGCTTGAAGTATGTGACGAACTGGTCTAGTTTTGTGAAGTAACATCGTGAATACATCAAAAGAGAATATTGTTCCTACTAACAGCAAAGACTGCCACACAGGATTATTTAATCATATATACATACATACATATGCAAATGTTCATAAAACACTGTGCAATGTTAGTACTAGTTTTTTGGTTCTAAGAGGTTCACAGACTTCCAAAGAGAATGATTAATTATAATATGCATACAGATTCAATGGTTTTCAAAATAAACTGAGTTGGGCGAAAAATCGTTTACGCTATATGAGAAACATATCAAACAAGACTTACCAAGGGCGTTATGCAGCTTAATCAAGATTATAATGTGTCGCATATTCATTTCTCGCTCGAAACAGTGCATATTTCTACTGCCCCAGGCTTACCACATGTCTAATATATGGTGGCAAATTCAAACCTTTCTTAAGACCTTGAACGTGGGCGCACAAAGGCGTCAGCAGAAGCTAGGCTACGTTATTAAGACATGATATGTTCGTCCTATATCGTGTTTTCATGGATGTTTAACGTAAAAAAGAGTTATGCATTTAATCGTATGGTTAAGGCGATAACATTTTCGATTAAAGGATCACAAAGTGCTCGCCAAACTTATCTTGATAAAAATAAGAAAAATGGGCAAAACAGCAAAATCGTTTATTTTAGAAATATACAATATGCGCAATGTGCTTTCCTTATGAAACTCTGAGCATACAACAAAGATAACAGAAACAGCTGGCTCAATAAATAGTTACCTAAGAAAATTTCGTTTCAGAGGATTCGGGATGTGATTAGTTCGAGGCATGATAAATGTCTTAATTCATCCGATGAGCGCATCAAATCAGTTCTCCGAGTGCAAATATAAACAATCCTTTCACGAGCAAACTTACATTATCCTCATAATCACAAAATCTTATCCCACCCCACCACCTGTCTACTACTGATATCCATAACAAGCGCTGATTAAATGTTTGGGCAACCATATTTATCTTATTCAGTTGTGCCCGGTATTTAAACGCGACAACAATGATCTGTGTCTGATTCGTCATAGGTTTCGTTATCTATAATGCATAACAATACCTAGAGTGAATATAAATACAATGGGGGAAACTCACTTAAACGATGGTAACTAGATGTCTGGATTTTGTTGAGGCGCCGTAGCTGAATAAAACACCGTGATTGAGTCCGATTACATTATGCAGTGCTTCTTTTGCTCTGCTACGAGATGACGAGCTACCGTATTTGGGCCACTATCGCCGGGTAACCAAGAAGCAATCGCTTGTTTCTTGTGACAATAAAAAAAAGATCGATGTCTCAATTTTGCAGCCAGCGCTCATGCCATTTGAGCCGCCTCATTATAGATCGGTTTACCAATAACTAATTCATTAGGCTGTAATAATACTGCCTGTTATCTAAATTTGCATGCCGCACCATACAAATAATTATGACAAAGACCAATGCTCAGTTCAACTGCCTTTGTGAGTTTACAATGTGACCTTATAGCAGGCTTTTTGCATATAGAGCTCAATTGACATATATAACATTACGTGCTTTATATGCTAAATCGATACCCGGACTACATATGTACAAACAACAGAAATGTGTGTAATAAATATTTTTGCATGTTGTAAACATGGTCACGGAAATTGGAAAGTATGTTGCCCTACAAAGCAAAGGCTATTCGAAAATTTCGATTAAAAAAAATAGCACAGCTGCTCAAATCGATCAGGCCATTAGTTGCATAAGTTAAGCTGTGTGTGACGTTTACTTAATAAAGCCTTTCAGAGTTTACAATATGCAGGTCGGGGGACATGATGTACATAATTTCTAGGTTACTGCTTTCAGCGTGCAGCATAATCAAGCCTCTTTGTTTGATAATGTAAAAGTCACGCATAATATAGGAATGTTCTTTGTTTCAATGCCAAGGTATCCCTCTGGAGTTGTTTCGTGTGTAACTATAATATTACAACTTGATAATCATGCAAGCCCTGATGTGGACAGATACAGTAGATGTAAAGGCTGTAAATATATTGGCTATTAACCGAAACACGAGGCATCCTTGTTACATTACAGTTACTGGTACTAAAAGCAGTACACGCAGTATACGCAGACACCCAAAAATCATCAATGGATGCTATGATTGCATGGTTTTATAAATTGAGAAGCCTAATAAATCCAGCGTTGTTAGCCCTCTGGACATTTTTATTTAATCATTAGTAACCCTATGATTTGTGTGTATTAAGTATGTGTTTGAAAAGACATTAGCATGCACGCCTGTTGTTCAGTTAACTTCAGGTCCAGTACAAATACAAATGGAAGGAGCGAAAGAGTGAGGATGGGGTCGTATTGGGGCAAGTTCTTCTAAGAGTACATTGAACCCTTCAATATTTATCCTCTAACGGCGGGTACTAGCAATCTGCAGCAAAATTTGCATAACAACATAATTATAGTCTCAGATAAATCAATGGCAAATCCGGCACATATCGCTGTTTGGAGAATAGTATGCACTTTTCTAATTCATCATCGGCTTCTTGTGTCAGGTTAAATATACTACGAATGCTCTTAACTATGGGCTCAAGCTACTCTTACCAAAGCCGGTAGGAAATATTACGTATCATGTTGTTAGTTGTGCCTTAATCTCCTTCTCATAATCATGGTCCAAAGACCTTATGCATCCTACGTGGAAGCTCGACTACACTACCAACAGAAACATAACAATATTCAATACCCCCTGTGTATTAAATTTGACTGAAGGCATCCGACGGCTGACTATTTGAGATGAATGGTACAAAGTCGATGATAAAGACATCTTCTTTAAAATTCCGAGGTTGAGGAGCAGGCATCAAATATGGTCGCTAACCATATCTAAGTGTGGTTGCTCTTATAAACTCACTCTCACAGGGCAACCGTACAATTCGCTTGCTTAAATCGATCGGAGAATACATGGATCTCACCCATCGAATCTGTCTACGGCTATTTTATATATTTGGCCTGCATATAAAATATGCCCTTGGTTTACAAGTTCAGCTACAATCTACGTTTTCTAAATTACCTTAATCCCAGGAACTTACACGGAACATTGAAGTTTTGACTTCACTACGTAAAAAGGTTGTCTCAAGAGCGCTTCTATTATTGCATACAGATGCACCAGCTATCGTGGACACGATTATTTCCACTTTTCCTTAATTGGCGAATTTTCAACTTGCCAAAATCAAATGGTTGTATCGCCATCTTTGAGCAGTCGTCATTTTGCCTAGTGTCTTATGTGCTGATAGAATCGATTATGGTCTTCCAGAACATGTGACCAGGTACCTCCATTTGCAAACGGACAATAGTGATTATTTAGGGAAGGTAATGAGCACCACCTGCAATCTGAAGCTGGTAACAGGCAATTAATTTAATCATTACCTCATTTACTCTGGATGCATAATTATGCAAATCGTTTGATTATCTCTTTGTGCTGCAAGATCAAATCTTGTTTTCGGACAACATGCAAACGTGCTATTTGTCACCAGACATTTTCTAAACTTTGAACATCGCACCATCGAGGTATCCGGCCATTCGAGCGACAAGCCAGTATAATTGACGTCACCGAAAATGCTTAAAGCTGGACTAGTGTTGTTACTTATTCTACCATTTCATATACAGCCTATTAAGATTATGGTTAACTAATAACCTCCTAGTATGCTGCCGACCAAAAATATACAAGCCTTGTTCCATGTCGAGTTAACTTGATGTTATACTACGAAGTTATCAGATGACCACAAATGAAGCGCTTGTGCGCCACATAAGAGACAACTATTTAATCAA
>CM067358.1:695030-704430 GCA_034190875.2 Urechis unicinctus | reverse complement strand
GTTGTAATCTCCTGCTGAATAAGATTGAAACTCTAGAATCCGTCAAACACAAAGACGGATTTCCCTACCATCAAATTTTCGCTTATTATACAAATTCATAATTGAACGAACACAATGACCTTCAAAATGGACAGGCTTATACATGTCTAGGAGTTCAATCTTGATTTAACATAGTTCTTCATTAAGTTATGCGAGTTGCTTCTAGATTTTTAGAACATGTGTCTTTTGAACCCAAATCATCTGAATGAATGAATACGGTCCGTGGTCTATGAATTGCCTCAATTTCTTCGTTGTTAATATATCCAACCCTCCAACACTGCCTATCACTACATTCAAAGTGAAGGATACACGTTACGATTTTTTGTTCCATAAAAAATGCAATAACGTGTCATCAAATCTATCCCTTCTGCAAGTGTATTAACACACACTGTCATAACGCTGTTATTAATTAGGAAGCTGTTAGCAAAGACATATATCCATTAACGGATAATTAGTGCAAGAATTTGCACCTGTCAGTACAAATACTGCACATCGTGCGTACGCAACACCCAATTGACTAACAGGAAATAGAGAACTTACAGATTAGCAGTAGATCAATATACAGATCTTTGTCCAAATTTTGTGCTGTTTGAAGAAAATTTCAAGCTATAATCAGTACCTAAAATTGGTTATCTTTTATTGGCCGAGCCATGATGTGATCGAGGTGGCAAAAACTGCGACTGGACCAATATACGCTAGTTTCATTGAAAATGCAAATTATTTTCAAATAAGGTTCCAAATTGAAGTATTTGTAACAACAGAGCCTGCCCAGCAAAACAAACCCACACTCAACCATTGTAGATTTTCGACACCGATCACAGCAATTAACGACACCAAAGTGCAGGAAGTAATGTCATATGATTCACAGGCGACATATCAGTCATGCTTTATTTGGTTAGTTTGTTTCAAACTATAAAAAACAAAATAGCGGTTCATTAATCGTAGCAGATAGGAATTTAACTCGTCCAGTTATTACTGATACATGCCACTATGTTATATAATATTTTATTGTTTCTGCGTTAACCGATTTGTGAAGCTGGGTTTGCAACGTTGCACACACGACGCGATTCAATCTCGTCCGTGTCATTCACTTCCGAACGCGATTCACACGGAATGGTAACACTCTGTATAGGCGCCAAGGATACACGCTTCCTGGGGTTTACATAAGAAGATGCAGACATTGAAGGGTTACCTGCTGAAGAGGTCAGCTTTCTCCTCATATATGTATATGCTATGAAATTAAACGTTCCTCCGAGGTTAACAAATAAAACACATCCGAGTCGAATGACGAAGAACGGGTCTCCGAAGACATCCCACGTGGAGAATGCGATGTAGGCCCACCATTGAAGGACATAGGCCAACACAAAGAGAAGCATCAGACCGGCTGTACGCGTATATTTTGTGTCGGATTTTGTTGATTTGTTAGAGCCAAGTAGCCGGGAAACCTGTTTAATCTTCAGCCACACCCCTATATAGCAGACGAGACATGCTGTAAATGTTGATAGCGTTGTGATGGTGATAACGGTGGCGAGGAGAGGTCCGGCTGGTTGCCTCATGTCGATGTAACACCTGTGACGAAGCAAATAAAATTCAAGCTACAACATATATAATCTATATGTACCCCCAGTTATGGCGATAGTAGATCTATAATATATATGTAACACCAGTAACGGCGATAGTTCATCTATAATCTAGAGATATGACCAGTTGTGGCGATGTTGCATCTATAATCCAATGGTGCATCTATAATACAGATGTACCACCAGTTATGGCGATAGTACATGTATAATCTAGACATATCACCAGCTATGGTAATGTGTTATGCTATAGTCTTCCCTAAATGTCCATAGCATTTATCCAATGTTTCATTGATCGAGTTTCACAGTGTTATTTCGCGCAAAAAACCCCACATGAGACAAAAGCGATAAGACTTAATTATCAATTAAGGAGGTGGGGACACCAGTAACGGTGCATCTATAATAAAAATGTAACATCATGAAATATATGTTATGGATGTAACCAATAAGGAAGAGAAACGTAACTGGTTGCATCAATTCACTGACTTTCAAGCAGTTCTATTATCTTCCAAAGGTCGAAATAGTTACCTCTGTTTCGGCCATCCTCCAGGCTGAATCAATGAATTTTTTTGGTTTTTCGACAACCAATGCTTTTGGATCAGCGATTAGCAGACAGAGAAAATAACCGCAGCCCATTTCTCTTCCTGATCTTTCATGATAACATGGAACAGAATGAACGAGCTTTGTCTTCGTCTTCACGTCCAAACCAACCGGTCGATTGAACCTTTTGTGCTCTGTGCAAATTACATCGCAGCCACTGACAACTTCGTAAATGATACCAGTGTATCTGTGAGTGGACCAGCTCTCTGGTTTTCTCGATGGAGATATTTTTTCGACATGTCTGGTGAATCAAACAATGGCAGGGCCATCCCGATTAAGTTTATGTTGACATGTATTCTCTCAGGTTTATGGTGCACCCCATGTAACGTCTTTGAATATTGCTACAAGCTTTAAATCCTGGTCGATGAAACAAGGTAGGAGTAAAACAAAGTTAATGCGATGTCTGTGAATAGTTCCGCAGCTATATTTACGCAGCTATATTTAAGGATAGTGTTGTACGACACATAAACACAAGTGAGTAATATGGCACCTAAAAAGGTAGGATGAACACGCAGATATAAGATGGACCTGAATGCAGAGGATTAGCCAACAGCAAGTCACCACTAGCCGATTGACAGGACCAGGCCATTCCAACCTCTCAAAGGGGTGCCAAAGTGGTGTCTTGCAGATATGGCACTCGCATGGACCGCTCCTAACAACCACCAAGATTCCATTGTCCACCGACACGAGCCACCTCTTACGATATGCAGCACCTATTCCAACCCTTATTCTAGCCTTATTCTAGCCCTGGACCCACATGGAGCTACAGTGGGCCTTTTCAAGCCCCACACCCACAGTGGGCTACAGTGTGCCAGTTATACCCCGGACCCATAGGGGGCTACAGTGGGCCTGTTCTACCCCGGACCCACAGGGGGCTACAGTGGGCCTATATTAGCCCCGGACCCACAGGGGACTACAAATGACCTAATCTTGCCCTGGACCCACAGGGGGCTACAATAGGCCTGTTCTACCCCGGACCGACAGGGAGCTACCGCAAAAAGAAACTTCCACGACAAGTCAGATTGAAGTTAGTGACCAAACTTCATTGAGGATCATACGTTTTTTGCGCGAATCATCTACAATGGTCCACCTTACATGATGACCAGATAAAGTGTACATGTTCAGTTACAAATATATGTATATGGCTAATAAGTCGCTTGTGGTATAAATATATATGTAGAGATATATATATATATATATATATATATATATATATAGAGAGATAGATATAGATATATAGATATATAGATATATATATATATCTAGAGAGAGATATATCTCTAGATATATATCTCTATAGATATCTCTCTATAGATATATATAGATATATATCTCTATATCTATCTCTCTATATATCTCTCTATCTCTAGATCTATATATATCTATATCTATCTATATATATATCTCTCTATATCTATATATCTATATATATATATATATATATATATATATATAATATACTGCAACACATGTATGCATACTTACATCATTCCAGATGGTCCCATATGACCTGTAGCCAGACCAGCAACACTTAATAGGCCGGGTAAACCAAATGCCACCGTCAGCAGTTTCCAGTCAGCTCTACCCCAATGCAGTCTCTTCTCTTTAACAATCAACACAAACGCATTTACTGCCATCAGACACACTATTAGTGTTTGTCCGAAGCCGAATTGGTTGAGTATCCCCCCAAAGATAGCACACGGAATGTCAGGAAGATGTTTCCCTGTTATTAATATGTAGCCGTGGTCCACATAATGGCTGCTATAGAAACAAACATCACAAATGGATAAATAAAATGATAAGCGAACTGTGAGAGGTTTCTTGCGAAAAGGTTCAGGTGTTTTGAGAACAGTCCATAGTAATCCAACCGCGCAAATCAAACTAGCTGTCATGCAAACTATAGACGTGACGTGGATAGAGTAGAAACGGTAGGTGGGGTTTGGGAAGTCGTAAACCGGAACTGTTCTTTCTGGTTCCGTAGTGAGAAGATGAGTTACGTCCGTCTGAGAAGTAACGGACACACTAAGAGAGGTGAGTTTTGGTGTTGTGAATTCCGTCGAAGTTTGCGCCATTTGGGTTGGCATTAAGCTCTCCTCGGCGATTGATTTTTCTCCTCACGTCTCAAATTAATATATCCTGGGGTTGATCTCCGAGTTCAGTTTTGACGGCACGACGGTTGATATACAGGGGGAGTCTAGATATCGCTTGTAAGGGCGGAATAACTCGTCTGCTCCTCGACATAAATGTGTCATTACTTACACAGTTGCCCTATTTACCAGCTAACCGAGGAGCTTGATTCGACCATTAGCTGCACAAACATTTGCATCCAGTGAGCAGGGAGGTACGGGCGTAGATAAAGCGATATCAATAATGGAAGTAAACGGTGAATGCTATATTGTTGAGTAATGAATGCTGAGCAGGAGAGGTACAAGGATACGGCTGGTTTGGACAAAGCTCCTTCTGGAATTATTGACGTCATTGTTAGTGGACAGTCGCTTCATAATCTTTGCTTATCGACACCATCATCATTTGGATCGTAGCGGTGGTACGGTATATTCACCATCAACTAATGCAATCGTTATCGTGATGGTCTTCATCCTAGACGACCTATCTGAACCGGAAGTAGATAGTTTAACGGCAACAACACTTTATCTGCTAAATGATGCCTACAAAATTGATATGAGGTGATAAGATTGACCTGATTGAGCAGCGGCTTTCAAGGATAAATGGAATTTGTAACTGAACAAGTGGAAAAGATCAAAATGCTAATCGAAAATCACGGCAAGCAGGTTGTAGTCGCCTCTAACGACAAGCAGAGATATATGGTGAGCCTATTCTTCTCCCGGACCCACAGGCTATGCTATCTGAACGCTCACAATGTCATGTAGCAACTTAACATGAAGTTTTCTATATGACCTCGAGTTCACCTTTATGCAACGGCCTTCAGGCTATGACGCCCTCTAGTAGTTAATGTTACCACTCCATTACAGGCATTGTTACCTCAATTAAAGTTAATACTACCACTCCATTACAGGCATTGACACAAAATGTACACAAATCCTTGCATGTAACGTTTCCGTGATCAACTAGCGTAGGAGATGATAGAGTCAGACTTCATCACCATCAGGGTTCTGGTCTTTTTCGATTGGCTTATTGCGGAAAACGGTATGTATTGGAGCTATGATTAGCTTCCTGAGTCCGTTTCCTAGGATTTGCAATTCTAACGACAAACCGAATGAAGATTAACAGACAGAGAAGATGACCACAGCCCATTTATCTTCCTGTTGCTTGATGATAACATCAATGATGACCACGCAACCATCAGCTATTACAGAATGAACGAGCTTTGTCTTCGTCTTCACGTCCAAAACAACCGGTCGATTGAACCTTTTGTGCTCTGCACAAATTACACCTTTTTACATCGCAGCCATTGACAACTTCGTAAATGATACCGGTGTACCTGACGTGGACTAGCTCTCCGGTTTCCTCGATGGAGCTATTTGTACGGCAATTTTATTATGTGGGGCGAGTGACAGACTTGTTCATTGTTGAAAATGTTTATACAGCGATGTACTAATAATTCTCTTATGTAATGTCTCTTTAGTTGGCTGCTGCATCTTAAGGTGTCACTATTAAAGTGATAAAGCATGGTATCACTCTGAGAGTCACTAGGCGATGTCAGTCCTCGGGCCAGCCCCAGATAGTCGAAAGCATAACAAAGAACTTGTAGCTACGCAAAGAGGGTTCACTCTAGGTGACTTATGTGGTGAGCACTTCTAGCGTTTCTAGCACGCCGACGTTAACAGCAAATCAACAAAAGCAAATCGGTCTTTTGTTGATCTTGAAGCAATGAAGACAAATACTATAAAGATATTTAGTCGCCAGTGAATAAAATTGTGTGATAAAACGACGCGCTGGTACAGTATGTTTTAATGTTTGAAGCAGTCCTAGATACGACTTCCTCGTCAGCCTCAAATAGCCTCTCATGGCGATCAAACAAGAACAACCCCAAATGACAGGAATCGACCCCCAATGACAAGAATTGACACCCAATTACAAGAATTGACACCCAATTACAAGAATTGACCCCCAATGACAAGAATCGACCTCCAATGACAGGAATGCAGTCTGATGACATGAAATGCTCACCGCCTTCAGGATTTTAGCTGTTATGAACGCCTGGGAGACACAAATTCTTTCACCCGACCAACAGTTTACCCCTGGGTATCTTAAACATCGAGACTGACTGTAGCTCAGTAAATACTTTGTCCTTGGCTATTTGCAGAAAATCTGTTGTATTGATGTTATGTGTAGTGGACATCATCATTGTTCAATTTGCCTCAGTTAACGAATTTCATTGACATTAATCATGTTTGCATCAATTACATGATTTAAGATCGTATCCATCGCGGTATGATGTAAACGGGGTATAATCGCGACCACGATACGACCACGATACACTCACGCAAGTCGCATTACAACTTCTTCCATAAGCTAAGGAATAGGAGCACAACATCTTCAAAAATTACACGAGGATGCATGGAGAACTCTTTAATGAGATCCTTGAGAGGTTGAGGCGAGCAAGAGAAGGTACGAACTACCTACCCTTCTTGGACCCAGTGCACAAACTGGCACTCACCATGAGGCGTCTGGCCACTGGTGACCAGTATCCAAGCATGGCCTTTAGCTACAAAGTTAGCAAGCCTGCCATTCAGCAACTTTTGCCACATGTGCCAACCCAATAGAGATAAAGTCTTCAAGCCACCTACCATACTTGCCGAGTGGAAGGAGGTCGCCACAGAATTTGAGAGGAGGTGCCAGGTGCGTCATGCCAAGGATACTCTGGATGGAAGACACGTCAACATCCGTCAACCGGCGCAGTCTGGGAGCATGTATTAGTGTATACAAACATTACTACTCCGCTCGGTCTAAGAGCGCGTATTGGTGTGTCTACAAACGTTACTACTCCGCTCGGTCTAAGAGCGCGTATTGGTGTGTCTACAAACGTTACTACTCCGCTCAGTCCAGTATTGCGTATTGGTGTGTCTACAAATGTTACTACTCCACTCAGTCTAGGAGCGCGTATTTATGTGTCTTCAAGCGTTGCTACTCAGCTTAGTCGAGGAGCGCGTATTGGGGTGTCTACAAGCGTTACTACTCCACTAAGTCAAGGAGCGCTTATTGGAGTGTCTACAAGCGTTACTTCTCTACTCAATCTAGGTGCGCGTATTGGTGTGTCTACAAACCTTACTACTGCGCTCAGTCTAACAGCCCGTATTGGTATGTCTGCAAGCGTTACTGCTCCACTCAGACTAGGAGCGTGTGTCTTCAAGCATTACTACTCTGCTCAGTCTAGGAGCGTGTATTGAAGTGTCTACAAGCCTAGCTACTCCACTCAGTCTAGGAGCGCGTATTGGAGTGTCTACAAGCATTGCTACTCAGCTCAGTCTAGGGGCGCGTATTTGTGTGTCTTCAAGCGTTACTACTCCACACAATCTGGAAGCACTTATTGGTGTGTCTACTAGTGTTATTACTCTGCTCAGAATAGAAGCGCGTATTTGTGTGTCTGCAAGTGTTACTACTCCGCTCAGTCAGGGGGCCCGTATTGGTGTGTCTTCAAGCGTTACTACTCTGCTCAGTCAGGGAGCGGGTATTGGTGTGTCTACAAGCGTTGCTACTCCACTCAATCTAGGAGCGTGTATTGGTGTGTCTAAAAGCGTTGCTACTCCACTAAATTTAGGAGCGTGTATTGGTGTGTCTGCAAGCGTTGCTACTCCGCTCAGTCTGGGAGCGCGTATTTGTGTGTCTACAAGCGTTGCTACTCCGCTCAGTCTGGGAGCGCATATTGGTGTGTCTATAGGACAAGCGTTGCTACTCCGTAATCCTTTTGGCTTTTGTCGTTCATGACCACAAATTTCTATGGGTGGAAAATTCAGATTTAATATCATTCATACAACCCCTGAGCTGTTTGCCGAGCTGCTTGCGAGTCTATTACGACCTGTGACACCGAGTTGAGGGTCGACTGAGACTTGGGCGAGCTTATTACGATCGATTATGATACCAATTATGATTTGGCCCTGTTCGCACAACACTTGCGAGTGTTAAGAACAGTTCCATACACTCGCATACCTATATGAGAGAGATGGAGACAGATGGAGAGTGATGTATAGTGATGGGGACATATGGAGACCGATGGAGACAGATGGTGAGTGATGGAGACAAATGGAACCATAGAGAGACAGATGGAGACAGATGAAGACCGATGGAGATAAATGTAGACATATATAGGGTGATGGAGCGAGATTGAGACAGATGGAGACATATGGATAGTGATGGAGACATATGGAGACACATGGAGACAAACGGAGAGTGAGGAGAGTCATGGAGACTGATGGAAACAGATAGAGAGTGATGGAGAGAGTTGGAAAGAGATGGAGACCGATGGAGACGGATGGAGACCGATGGAGACAGACGGAGACAGATGGAGACAGATAATAATAGCTGGAGAGAGATGAAGACAGATGGAGACTGATGGAGACAGAAAGAGACTGATGGAGAGTGATGGAGACAGATGGAGACAGATGGAGACAGACATATGGAGACATATGGAGCCAGATTGAGATAGATGGAGACAGATGAAGATAAATGAAGACAGATAGAGGCAGATAGACAGATAGAGACAGATGGAGATAGATGGAGACAGATGGATAGTGATTGAGACAGCAAGAGACAGATGGAGAGTGATGGAGACAGAAAAGACTGATGGAGAGTGATGGAGACAGATGGAGACAGACATATGGAGACATATAGAGGCAGATTGAGATAGATGGCGACAGAGGGAGGCAGATGGAGGCAGATGGAGACATATAGAGACAGATGGAGATAGATGGAGATAGATGGATAGTGATGGAGACAGAAAGAGACTGGTGGAGAGTGATGGAGACAGATGGAGGCAGATGGAGACCAAGAGAGACAGTTTTGGAGACAATGGAGACCGTATACAGACCAGCTTGCAACCCCCGTGCGTGTCTATGCGGGTGTGGGCGAGTACAGGCCATTTTTCACTCGCAACTCGGTCGTCAGCCCGGTGTAAACGGGGTTTTAGCCACGTTTTGAAACGCACAACACGCGAATTATTCGTTTACGTCTCATTCGTTTGCGAACACGAGTCACACAGGTTACCA